>PVKA01007932.1:0-75409 GCA_004027165.1 Ctenomys sociabilis
TTTTTTTTTTTTTTTTTTTTTTTTTGCCATTGTAGCTTTGTAATACAATTTAAAATCCAAGATTATGGTTCCTTGTGCTTGCTGTGTTGCACAAGATTGCTTTTGCTATTCTAGGGCTCTTGTGGTCCCATATACATTTTAGGCTCATTATCTTTTGAGGAATATGGTTGGTATTTTGACTGGGATTGCATTACATTTTGAGAGTATGGCATTTTGACAGTGTTGGTTCTGCTTGACTAGGAACAGGATTGTTTTTTATTTTTCTATGTCCTCTTTCATCTCCTTTTTCCAAGTACTCTGTTATAGTTATAAAGGTCTTTCATTTTCTTTGTTAGATTAATTCCTAAATATTTCAGTTTTCTCGATGCTAATGTGAATGGTATTGTTAAGAGTATAGTTGCTTACTTATCTTTTTTTAATACCTGAATTATATAAAAAATTCAATAATTATTTTCCTAACGGATGACCATAGTACTAGAAGCTGACATAATATCCTGTCCAACTAGCATTAGTACAAATCTTGCCTCTCATAGGATTATGTAGAAGCACAACATTAACTATCCCAGCTGTACAGTCTATACACACACATCATGATTTTTTTCTTTGTATACCCCTTCCTTTGTCTACACCTGTCAAAGGTGGGCACTCTATTGTCATTCAACTACCTTAGGTGCTTGAACTCGACAACACAATCCAATGGGTTGTGTTCTTTTTGAACTCACCAAATTTATCTATCTACTCTTTAATCATTTCTTACAGTTCAGCTGTCCAATGTTTGCAGTACTCTCCATTGGTACCCTTTGGGGGAGATGGGAATCTTTGGTGGGCATTTCGTTGTCTTACTTTTCTTTGTTCATTTTTATTCTCTCTCTCTCTCTCTGTGCATGCACACTAAGGTTTGACTCAGATAGAGTGAAGAGAGTTTTTGTTTTGTTTTGCACCAGGAATCAAACTCAGGACCTTACTTAGGCTTGCCAGGCAGGCACTGTCTTTAAATCTCTAGCCAAGAGTTTGTTGCTGGTGTGAGGACCTCTTTTCCTAGGTGCTGTTTTGCAGTGATGTGGTTTTGGCTTTATTTGTCCAGAAATATTGCTCGCATTTCAGCCTTCTCAGTGTAACTGATTTGGACCCTGTCATCTTCCTTTTGCTGCCAGGCAGAGCTTTTTGGATCTCTCAGGACTCTTAAAAGTTAATGAGACTAACGTTTCATACAGGTTAAATATAAAATCTATCAATGAAAATATAAATTAAAAAAATACAAATGTCATACACTTTATTGTTCTATTATAAATTAACAAATAAAAGTTTAGAAATGTAAAGTGCTGGATCAAAAGCTGACAAGTGTTGAAATTCCAAAGAATCATAAAAACATTCGGTAATTCAGTCATTAAAGCAAAGATCTGTGAATGCATGTATTGTTAAGTGGCAAAATTATTTCAAGTAAATTGTTTCAGATGATGAAATAAAGTTTAGAATAGTCAGAGTAATGTAAATCGTAGCCCCAATATGGGGATTGTAAAGGTATAAAAAAGATATTTTCTAATAAGGGTGCCATTGTTTAATGCCAGGTTTTAAAATGAATGTCTGGAAACATCTCAAATATATATATATCTATATATATATCTATATCTATCTATCTATCTATCTATATATATATTTGGTGTCCATTTTAAAGTCATATTTACTAGTTATATTATGTCTCATTTGGAGTCCTTTTTCTATTAACTGATTCATCTGGTTATGGGATATCTTTTCTTATTAGTTATTATGTTTTATTAAATACTGGATGCCATGACATTTTATCAGGCATCGTGTTCTGCAGTACTCCTTTTAAAGGACATTAGTAATTGTTTCACTGGTCATACATAACACTGATTCTTCTCATTTTTTCAGTTTTTAAGCTAAGCTTGTAGAAACCTTAACTGTAAATATAATTTCATCTCACTGCTAAACTCTTACATTTCTGTTTTCTCAGTGGAATATACTTATATTCAGTGCTATTCTTAAACTCACACTGGTGGACATCAAAATCATTCCCACTATCTGTGAGTTCTTTTCTCCACGCGGTTATTGATCGCCATAAACTTGGCTCTTAGTGTTCTTTTGCTGCATCCCACGAGTTTTTGTACATTATGCTTTCATTTTCATTTGTTTCAGGAAACTTTAAAATTTTCTTTTTGATTATTTTTTTGGCCCTTTGCCTACTCAATAGTAAGCTCATCTCCACATATCTGCATAACATCTGAAGTTTCTCTTGTTGTTGAACTTTAATTTTATTGCACGGTGATTGGAAAACCTACTTGAAACAATTTCAAAAAGTTTTAAACGTTGCTGAGAAATACCTGGTGGCCTCTCAGTGTCTCCTGAAGAATGTGAGGGCAGGAGCACACATTCTCTACTTGTTGAACAGAATGTTGTGCAGTCTTGCATGAGGCACATATGGCCTCAGAGACCATTTAAGTCTGTTATGTCCTTGTTGATTTATCTCTATATCATCTGTCCACTGCTGAAATTGAAGTATCCATTGCTGGGGAGCTAAAGTATCCCATTATTTTCATATTGCCACATCTCACTCCTTTTTTGGTTTATTAATATTTGCTTTATGTTTTCAGGTGTTCAGGCACTTTGTTCATTCCTTGGGTGACGGGCATTTTGGTTGCTTCCAAGATTCGGCTATCACAAATTGTGCTGCTATAAACATAGGTGCACATATATCACTATGATATGATGTTTTCAGTTCTTTTGGGAAAATTCCCAGTAGGGGGATAGCCGGCTTGAATGGGATTTGCAGTCCTAGGTTTTTAAGCAGTCTTCACACTGATTTCTGTAATTGTTCAGGCATTTTGGATGCATTTGTATTTTGCTTTATTTTCTCTTGCAGAATTGACCCTTTCTCATTGCATAATGACCTTCTTTGTCTTTCTTTTTAACTGCCTTTGTCTTGAAATCCAGCTTAAGCGTGGCTCTTCTTGCCTCACTTTGAACTTCCAGTGCCCAGCTTGCATGCTTCATGCAACAGCCAAGCATCCTTGAGACTCCCTCCAATTCAAAGTTAAGGGTAAAAGTAAAAGAGAAAGTTCATTTTGTCCATAGATCCAAGCTATTTTCAAGTTTTCTGGAAGCCAATGTATTGCCTCCTTTAAACTACGTTCCTTGCTCTCTGAGTCTGAGGAAGGGCAGGGTTTTCTCTGAAAACTCACACATAACTTTCATTGCTCTACTCACTGTTAGGGAACTTTTTACACTGAAGAAAGATTCTTTTGCTTCTTCGTTCCTTTCCTTAGGCTAGAAGTGTGCTCTGTTATCTCCTGTACCTTGCTATATTAAAAGGTTTTAGTAAAAACTTTCATCTAACAGGTACTCTTTCTTAATATTTAGAAGAATGATCACAAAAAGAAAACAAAAAAATAGCCTTTCCTACCTTTATCTCTTGATTTTCTTTGAAACTACACACACTGGTTTCAAGATTTTACCAACTGAAGCTAAATTTAACAGCCCACTTTTGGAAGCCAAAATAAAACTCTAAAAACTTTCTTTTTCTATTTTAACTAAAATAATCAATCTTCCCAAAGGAAACGAATATTTCTAATAACAGAAAAGGTTTTAAAGCGATTCAGTTCTAAGCTACTTCCATCCTGTCTCCCAAAACTGCTACTAGGACTAGATGCTGAAGCCCATTTTTTCTTTTATTTATTGATTGATTTTTATTTTAAAGAGAATAAAAAATAATAAGAGCACTAGAAATGATACAGAATTTCATAAAACAAGATGATAGGAATTCAACAATGGTTGTTAGATTGCATATTGTTGTTTCTATTGGTTTATTGAAAAGAACAGCTAATGCTTGATTTTTTGACCAATTTTACATGCTTATATCTGGTAATATAAACAAGGCCTTTTTCCCCTTATAGCATTTCTAGTATGGCTTCTTAGGGCTAGTGTATGCTTGTCCTCAAGCCCCTGGATTCTGGCTCCATCACTGCTGCCTCTTTGCAATCCTCTGCGTCTCACCAGGGAATATGGTGCTGGGTTAGCTCTTTTTGGTCTTGGGTCCTGGTGTGGAAGGCCTCTGACAAAGGGGGTCAAAGCCTGTTCTCCAGCGATGTTATTTTACATGGTGTCTACATGAAGTAGCCTTTAATTTTCCTCAGATCTTATTAGTATCCTTGGTTGTTAGGAACTTTATATCCTTTTCCATTTTTTGAGAGATTTGAAAATTATCTCTGGTGGCAGAGGACAATCCATTTGGCATTTGATTAGGTCACACATTACTTCTTTTTTTTTTTTTTTTTTTTTTTTTTTTTTTTTTTTCTTTTTGAGACAGGGTCTCACTATGCAGTTCAGGCTGGCCTTAAACTCACTTTGTAGCTCAGGCTGGTCTCGAACTCACAACAATCCTCCTGCCTCAGCCTCCCAAGTGCTGGGATTACAGGCCTGCGCCACCACGCCCGGCTTCACATCACTTCTTTTTACTGAAAAATTGATCAGTTTTCTATGATTAAATAAAAGTATTTCAATATTCCTTTCCATGATTTTTCTGTGTATCCAGTATATTCTCTGAAGGGTTTTAGTATTGCTGTATCTTTTTCATTGTGGAGTTTTAATTCTTGATTCTTTTGGGATTTGTTTTGAAAAGTCAATTTATAAATTCCCTTTGAGGAAGAGCAGAATCCTTTAAATTTTGCTCTGACACATGAGAGTTTTGAGTGAATACACACAGAATGTCTTTCAGGAAGCTGGTTGAAGTGTCAAGGTGGCTTTATTCATCCATATAAGTGGAAATTGGCAGGTTAGTTGGCATCAGGTGTGGTTTGAATCGGGTGTTCTAGTGTTTTCTTTGATCTCCTCTCTGCCTTTTGTAGGGTTTGCTTCTCCTTAGTCTTGTTCTGTTTTATGGCCAAAAGATGTTTGTGTCACCTGCACAGCAGGGAACTCCTCCACACACGCCAATGGAGGAACAGGGAATCACTTTCAGGAAGTGTCCAAGGGAGGACAAATGTACCCCCTTGTCCCCATCCTCTTCTTTGATCTCATTAACCTGACAGTAGTCACCTCGGTGTAAAAAACTGGCCAGCAGAGGCATTATGTTCATTAGTTTGAGCCTTAGCTACAGTGTGAGATACTCATGAAAGCTAAAAGATCTCAATGAAAATTAGGGTAGTCCCTAAGAAAAGTAGGAGTATTAGGTAGCTAACCATCATATCTATTACAGAATATGTATTCAGAGAATAAATGTTTGAGAAGAGGAGAAAAGTGTACTAAGCATTGACCTATACTAGGCATTGGGAAGGCGTGAGCATAGGTACCAATTCTTCCATACAAATGTTTATGACATTGACTGTTCACTCACCCCCTCCCTTCATTTGAGAGTTGTATTGTCCAGATAAAGTTGATGGGGTCAGTTATCCAATCCAGATTAGGCTGCTTGTCTTCTTTCTCTAGGAATTTTTAACTGATATTCAAACTAATCAGGTTCCGCTGGCTTGTGGGAACAAGCACATAAATGAGAAGGAGTGTGGTGACCAACTTTGCATTTGCATAGAGGCAAAGAAAGCCAACTGGGGAGAGAAAAAAAGCACAAAATAGTTTGTGAGCAGAGAGAAGACCGAGCTTCCTTGGTTCCTGATGACTTCTGCATTGTTGGCCTTCCTGCTCCCTAGGCCCAGTCATTGTGTAGCATGTTTTAAAACTGGAGCCAAAAGACAAAGAACAACACAGTAGATTCCAAGGAAAAATCCCCCTCCTCCCCAGAGCCTCAGAAACAAAAGTGCTAGGCCTCACTGGCTTGCTCTGGGGGAGGAAGCTGGCTTTGCCCACATGATCACGTAGCCCAGCAAAGGTAAAAAGAAAAAAGCTGGAGAGTACAGATTCCCTTGTGCTTGTGTGACTTCAAGAGTCTCCTCTGTCACCTCTTACTTCCTTTATGCTCAGCTTAAGACAGTAAGTGGGGCTTCATAGGGGATGAAAGGAAATTTTGACATCTGTGTTGTGGATATGCAAGGACATAGTGATGTTTGACTTCAGTATGGGAAGTCTGAGGTTGCACTGTTACCTCTAGGTCCCTCAACTCCAGCTAAAATCTGCAAAAGTGTGTTAACCTGAGGCTAGCTCACTGGGATTAAAAGATTCTCTTCTGAAAGTGGGCTATACTACCTGAAAAAGTAATAGGCTTCTAAATGCTCAGAGCTGAGATTGCCAGAGGACATTATTACATTGTTGGGGGAACTGTATTCTAGATCTTCAGTGAGAAGCTCCAAAGATTCATGGTAAGTGTAGGAAGTCAGAAGAGAGGGCACTGGTGCTTCATCCTTTCAGCTACGTCCTACACCAGAAGGGCTGGACTTGTGGCTTTTGCACTGCAGGAGGAAGCAGAGTGAGAACTTCAGAGACAGCCATGCCCACTGGGGCCTCCACCCTGGGGTGGGGAAAGCCTGACGCTGATAAGAGAGTGGATGTGTTTCTTTACTAAATTGACCTCTACTTGTGCAATTTTATACCAGACTGAAAGAGTCAATGCCAAAACATCAAGCATAAATACAAAAGTTAGGGACTTGTTTAAGTTTCTTCCTGAGACATAGTACATCATTTTCTTTTTATATTTACTCATCACTTGGTGTAACACAAGATCATTTTGAGAACTCTACAAGGTAGATATTTTAGTAGGAATTGTTTGCTGTCCTTTGTAATTGAGGAAATGGGAGGCTTGCAGAGGTCGTTCACCAAGGTTTTGCCAGCAACAATAGGAAGAATAGGGCTATGGCACAAGTACTCCCCACTTGGCTTGACTATTCATGCTCTTTCTACTTGTAGCCTTGGGCCTTAGGGACCAACGAAAGACATCAATTTTAAATGTAAAGATTTTATCTAATTTGGAGGAATAAGCAATTTTCCTATAAGAGGAGTAGCTCTTGAAGTGGACTTTTAGGATGGATAGGTTTCCTACGTGCTGAGATGAGAGAAAGGGACTTTGAGGAGAAAACTGACTAAATTGAGAAGCAGAGGCTGGAGAGAGTGGAGTCCCAGGACTTTCAGGAGTCTAACTTGAGTATAGTAAGGTTTGAGGAGTTAGAGCAAGACAAGTCTGGCTACATTCGGGGCAACAGAATGGTAGCATTTTTTTAAACGGTATTTTCCTTTTTAAAAAATCCTTTCCAGCTGCCTCCTTGTTCTATGAAGGACAGTGAAGACATCCTTCCTGAATAATTTGAAAAGCAGAGATTATGTATCACTATCCCAGAGTATAAGGAGAAAATTACAAAAGCTTTTGTGAAACTAGATGCATCTAATTTCAGATCTATTGCTATAATGAGAACATGCAATTTCAAAACTCAGTTTCCTTGTTTGCAAAGTAGGAAAACTACCTCACAGATAAAATAAGGTGAATAGTGACTTTAAGCAAATCAAAGACATCACCTTTCTGTCCCTCAGTGTCTACCTCATTCCATTGTGTTGTCAGTTACACTTTGCTTCAATAATTGAAGTGTTTTACAAGGAGTTTTTTATTTTTATTTTAGGTGAGCAGGGTATTGTTTTGCTTATAAATGCTTGATAAATGTCAAGGTTAACTTTTTATGTATTCAAAATTAAACCTATCATTTAATTGCATAAGAATGGTCCTCTGGTGAGGGTAAGAGGACATTTAAACTGAAAGTTATTACATTATACATAAAAATATATATTGTCTGAAAAATGTTAATGGCCTTATTTAAAATGAATAGAAAGGTACTTAAGGGAGGTAGCAGTTGTAGACTTTCTTTTCTTAGGAAATCAATACTCATAAAATTCAACGTTGTATTTGAGAATTAAAAACCACAGTGAGTTTATTTTAAAACATGTGGTCTATCATCTCTATTTTTCCCTTGGATAACACAGTGTTTATACCTTGAAGTCTATTTATGTCACTGCATCTATTCACTGACTTTGAAATGACCTTTCTTTGGCTGGTGCTAGAGCTGGAACAAGAGGGCAAGAGCAATCATGTAGTCCAACCCCTCATTTGAGAAGAATAAATTGAGGCCAGAGAGGAAAGCACATGGCCTCAGCTTCTTCTCCATTTTCCAAGTCATAAAACTCTCTTGTTCTTCAGCACCAGGCTGAGGCTGGGGAGGGCAAGTCATCTGTTCATTGTCCCTTCCCTACGTGGCCTTTGACACTTAGCAGAAATTCCATCTATAGCTCCTAGAAAAAGAAATTGAGTTCAGTTCTTAACAGCATATTATATTCTCATGGAAGCTGAACTTTTGAAACTAAATTTCCAGCCAGGGTTCCTATTTAACCTCACTGGACCCTGGTCTTCCATCATAACTTGGTAACTTATGTTTTCTTTATTATTTGTTTAGTGGTCAGCAAGGGGGTCTGCAGTAATTATCCTCTGGAGCGTGTCCACTGTGTAATGCACCAAGTCCTCTACCGTCAGCAAACTAATTGGAGACTAGAAGAGCCCAGGGAAATAATGATCTCTGTTCCCAAGTCTTGTAGAAATGACGAGTACCTCACTGGATCAGAGATGGGTCATTCGGCCACAAATCTCCACCTGTGAGATGACACCCACCAGTCTGACATCTTCCATTTCCTACATAAACAACCTTAAAGCAGAAGAAATCTGTGCTTCTTTCCCATCAGCTAGAACACCAAAATGAAATTTTTTTCTCGACCACCTTATCTCCCACAGCAGGCAGGTCAGTCTGGCATGTGACGATGCCACCAAAACTGGCTTAGAAACTCCCCATATTCTTGATGTGACTCAGGAGAATCACTAGTCATTGGGAATGAAGGAGAAAATTCTGCTACTCTTTTCCCAAATCCGTGCTACATAAAGTTGGCTGAGTGAAAAACAGCATCACGGTAAATCAGTGCCCACACTTTAAGGCGTCCCGCTCTCCCGTTCTCTGCAGGTGCATTAAAAACCCCCATTTCCTCGAGATGGCACTCCCTAGAGCCTGTTAGGAGCTCAAGAAAGTTGAGCATCAGGTGGCCACAGGACCGCCTATTCCTTCCAGGGTCTCTTTCAGGCTCCCAGAACAATTACATTGCTACTGATAAGCTTGGTTGCCCCATTCAGTGTTAGAATATTTACCAGCATTATTTCCTTTGCTGTGATTCATGTGCAAACAGAAGTTAATTTTATTTATATTGTCTTTATTTATTTTTGTAGTTTAGGGAAGGGTATACAGAGTGTTCAGGGCCTCACTATTGTGTCAGACTCATAGTAATCTGCCTGCTTATAGCCTCCCAAGAGTTGAGATTAGAGGAGGCGTGCGCCACCATGCCCAGTCTCAATTGCCATCTCAGCATGCCCTAGGGGCAGGGTTGGCACAGCTATATTGTGTCATTAAAGATGTGTAGTTTGTACAATAGTTTTATAGAAAAGAAAGGAAAGCTTTAATAGGGCAAACCAATGTAAAGGTGTTACAGTTTTGGAGGCTTTGTCCAAAGAGGACACAGCTGACCCTCACTGCAGGGCTCTTGCCCATCATGTGTAGGAGAGCCTGGCTCTTCCTCTCTTTGCTGAGGCAAGCCAGAAGTAATTGCTTAAAAGGAGAGCAATGGCATCTTTATTAGAACCAGATAAGTGGATAGAGTCTATAAGTGAGGGAAGGGCATTTCCTCAGAAGCCCCTTCCCCTTCTCAGATTCCATCTTCCAAGGCCAGTGCTGCACCATCCCACCTAGTTTAGTGGTGGTGCAGAGCCTGGGTTCCCAAGGAGCACTCAAGTGCCCAGCCCCCTCTGTGGTGACACCCTATAGAGCCACATCAGGCCCCACCCCGACCAGGAGGACTAAGTTGTCCAGCCATAAAAGCTTCAGTAGCTGCCTCATTTAGCCCATGGACACCATGAAGGACTTACTGAGTCCTTAGGAGGGAGCATGGACCAGGACAATTAGGGAACCCCTGAGTTCCGGTCAAGAGTTAAGAGGTGTTTGAAACATCACGACTGATGAAAAGTGTTGGAAAACCTCTTAAATAGGCCGTCTTTCTATGTATTGCCTCCAGACTTTCCTGTTCTGGTCTCGGGCACAGAAACATAGGCAGAGAGGCCCTGGCCAGGAGCCAACCTTACCTGCAAAGTTTGCTGTGATATGTCTGGCTACAGATCCTTTCTATGATTTTGTCATACCATTATCTATAGATAAATGTACTTATCTATACATTTATATAAGTAAAGAATTATTTTCCTCTAGGAAAATAACAATTATTTCAGAAGAGTTAAAGACAAGGGTCTAACTGACCTAGGGTAGAAGTTGCGCAATTCTCAAATCCTAATTGAGGGCCATCCTGGGAAGAGTTACTGCTATATACTCAGCTTTGGCTCAGGTGACCTCTGGCAACTTTAGAAGCTCTTTAGAGGCATCTTAGCCCATTTATACAACAAAGAAACTGATGCAGATGTTATTGAGGTTTTGTATTTACAAAATATCCTTCAATGTTCGGATGAAAGATGTGACTCATAGGAAGTGCAGATATGAGCCAGCCCATCCCACAGAGCCAGCTGGTACCTCTCAGTGCGATGGAAACTTGGCATTCGAAAGTCCTTTGACATCAGACTCATTTGCTTCATCTATGCCTTTTCTCTGGAACTTGGTCCATATTTTTTTCCCTTTTACATACGTTGGCTGATATTCATAACCTTCAAGAGGAACACTGTAAAGTACAACTTACCTAGGGGAGACCTGCACAAGGATAATTTCTTTAACACCAGATAGAGGTTTTGTGTGTGTGTGTGTGTGTATGTGTGTGTGTGTGTGTGTGTATGTGTGTGTGTGTGTGTGTGTAAATGTGCTTATCCTTTCTCTTTCAGTATTTGTCAATCACGGAAATAGATGTCAGGAAAAATGTCAGATTGTTTAACCACATCACTCTGAGCAAGATCAGTTTTATTTTTGTCTGCACTGTCCTTGGTTTAGAATGTTTGCTACACAAATTATGGGATTTAGTTTTAAATTTTCTGTTGTTATTTTACACATTTGCAGTGCATGGTGGTTGCATTTGTCATGGGAGTTCATATATGCCCATAACACATCTTAATCCTGGTTTTCATCCCTTCCACCCTCCATTCCTTCTCTTAGTCCCCTTCCCATGTTGAAGGCTTTGCCTGAAAAGTATGCAACTGATCCTCACTCGGGGCTCCTGCCCACCACGTGTTGGGGAGATCAGTCCTTCCTCTCTTGCTGGTGTGAGCCAGAAGTAATTGCCATAAAGGAGAGCAATTGGCATTGTCATTAGAACCAGATACATGGAGAAAGCCTATTAAGGAGAGAAGGGCGTCTCTGCGGAATCCCCTTCATCTGTCTTCAGATTCCATCTTCCAAGGCCAGTGGTGCACTCATTCCACCTACACAGTTGTGGTCCAGAGCCCGGGTTCCCCTCTCTCTTATTAGCTATCTTTTACTTTGCCCTTTAATTTACTTATATCTTCAAATCTCAGAGAAGAGAAATGTGACATTTAAGCTTGTCTGATTTATTATACTTAACATTATAGTTTCAAGGTAAGTCTATTTTCCCATGAATAACTCAAAGTTTATCCTTTGTGGCACAATAGGACTCAAATGTATATAAATACTGCATTTTCCTTATCCATTAATTTGGGGATGAATATACAGGGTATTTCCAAGAGTTAGTTACTATGAGCTGCTATACACATGAGTAAGCTTGTATCACAATAATACGATGTCTTTCATTCTAGTGATCTCACCCCCTAAATTCACACAAGCCTTTGAGATGCACTTTCAGAACATACCCATTCTCAAATAAAGTTTTCCTATTGATTCCATACTTGAGAGACATTTGAAGCAAAGGGAATATTTCACTCCTGAAATGTCCCATAAATAACTTCCTGCCTATGAAGAAGAAACCTGTGATCTTCTGATGTAGCATGCACCATCAGTGGAAATGCTAACATGCTTCAGCCTGTACACTTTTATGGCACACAGAACTATATTTTATTCATCTCAGTTTGTATTACACTTTCTTTTGCTAATTTTAATAACCATTCAGTCCAGCTGAGCCAATCCTGTGAGATGTACCATCTTTTGGCATGTGTCATCTAAGGATATTTTTAGATGCTCTAAGTAAATTAAAGTCGTCAAGTATAGATTACAAACATTATTTTTGAAATTTCCATCTGAAATGTTACATAATTCTGTTTACTGCCTCGCTCTGTAATTATTTCTAAAACTCACTACCAGCTGTTCATATTGTTAAACCTTAAAACAGATTGTAGACAAAAATTTCCTCAGCTGCTTGAATTGGGATGAAGAGCATTGCCAGTCTGCTCCAATGGACAGATCTGATCAAGCAAGTTCTTAACACATGAGGCAATGCAGGCTTTGTCTGGCACAAGCCATAATGGCTCTGTTCTCAATCACTTAAGATTATTAGATGTCCCTTTGACTTACCATCATGCATATTCATTCAATTGTTCATACATAGAATTCATGAATATTAATCAGTTCCAGGTTAGTTGTAAGTAAAATTCATAGATGGTTTTCTGCTCAAAAACTATTTCTGTTTTGAGTATCTTTTCTTCTGGCCAGGTGATCAAACTTTGTAATTGTCCAGTGTATTCCAAGGAAATCACTCTCAAGCCCCATTATCTGCCCTTTCCAGGCAAGACTTATACTTTGGATATTTTTTTCTGCATACCATCCCTTGCTTCCACACTCATCAGCCAGTGTTGAGTTTTCTGGTGGTTAAAGGTCTTGTCAGATGAGTCATCCTCATCTTAAGTGGAAAGAATTGATCAATCTGTCATGAGTCATGTCTCCCAGATTGCATGCCCATTTCATTAATGGAAACTTTTCCAGGCGCCGTCTGAAAGAAGGACTAGGCGACAAGGTAAATAGCATTAAGAACTTAGAGAAGATAGTGGGGGATAGCGGATGCTGCATTCATGTGATAACTCACTTTCTGATATCATGTGTTGGGTCTGATTCTCAGAGGCCAACATGGACTTGGGTATCAGTTGGCAGAAGGTTGTAGAGTACATGGTCCTAGGAAAAGCCTGTAGTGCCTGAAAGGAAACAGGTCAGGGAGGGGACAAAGCTAAGCAAGGGAGCTCTGTTAGGTAGAGAGCAGCCTCAGCTTGGTCCTGCAGACAATATTTCACTTAGTGAAGCTAGGCTTCCACTCTTTCACACCAGCCACACATTGCTCTGGGGAGACATAAGCTCTGTGGCACTTCCAGGTCTGTGCAAGCACAGACACAAGGGTACAAGGAATCCAGAATAGTCCTCTAAAGGTTACCATGTGCGCTGTTAGAATACAGCACACTCAAGCTGGGAGATGGGCATGGAAATCAAAGGAGGATACATGGGATGTAGATGGAACAGGACCCATGTATGCCATATTGCTGTGAGGTTGGTGGGGCACAGGAGGACAACGTCCAGGCAGTCAGGATGTGGCAATTGGTCTTTTTGCCTGGGGATAACTGCAGCACCAGGCCAAGATATGGACTAGCACAGGCATTCCAGAACCTTCCTTGTGCCTTCTATCAATCAACAGATCCTTTGGAAAGGCAGCAAGTAATCTACTGTAATTAATTTTGCTTGCTTTTTAGTCTTACATGACTGAATTGTCTATTCTCCTATGTCTGACTTCTTTATTCAATATATATATATATATATATATATATATATATATATATATATATATATATATAGCATGTAGCAGTACCTTTTCAATGCTTTAGGGTATTTTCTTTTGGCTCTTTTGTAGTTTATTTATTTATTTTTGGCAGAACCAGGAATTGAACTCAGGCTCTTGCACTTGCCAGGGAAGCACTTATTCTACTGAGCCATCTCCCCAGCCCCTGTCGTTTATTTTATTGCAGACAAATATTTATGTTTTTTCTAGTTTGGGGCTTTTATGAGGAATGTTGTCATAAATTTCCTTGTTTGTTGTTATATATATATATTTTTTTTTAATTTTTTGAAGAAAATAAAAATAGGGTTTGGGCTATAGCTCAATGACACAAGCCCAAGTTGAGCTTGGTGGCACATGCCTATAATCCCAGCACTTGGGAGGCTGAGGCAGGAGGATTGTTGTGAGTTCGAGACCAGCCTGAGCTACAAAGTGAGCTTAAGGCCAGCCTGAACTGTATAGTGAGACCCTGTGTCAAAAAGACAAAAAAAAAAAAATATGGCAAAAGCTCATGCCTGTCAAGTGCAAGGTCCTGAGTTCACAATACCACAATAAACAAAAGCAAACAGATAAAAAGACCAATAAAACATTAGAAATGATACAGAGTTCACTAAACAAGATGATAAAAATTTAATAATGGTTGTTACACTGCATTTTGTTGTCTTCAGATCATTTGTTCAGATTATCAGATATGTATTGAATGCAGAATACCTGAGGGTGGAGTTGATTGCATAGACTTAAGCTTTAATAGATATTGCCATATCATTTTCCAAAGTACATTAACTGTGCAGTGCATGAAAATTTCAGTAACTCTATATCCTCAAAAATATTTGGTAAGTCTCCAGTCTGTAAGTTTTAGATATGCAGTTCGTTTTTAAACTCACAGTGGGTTGTAAACTCAAAAGTGAAAATCTTGTAGACACTTCCCTTGAATCTAACACCTTCATTTTTTTTTTTTTTTCAGAACCAGCAATTGGACTCAGGCCCTTGCGCTTGCCAGGGAAGCACTTATTCCACTGAGCCATCTCCCTGACCCCATAACACCTTCATTTTGAGAAGTGAAGGTGTTAGTGATTAACTACTTTCCATACTCATAAAAAGATTGCTAAACAGCAGCATTTATTTAGCTGATACACTTGTTTTATGTTTTCAAGTCATTTGGGACTGAACCAACATGACCTCTGGTATAATATGTATACCTAGGACTCAACAGGTATGTCTGAGTCTGCTCTGCTCAGGGTAAATTTTAATGCTATCCACCCAACCAAGTACCATCTTTTACAGAAAACCATTTTAAGTTGGCTAATCTTCAGCCTAGAGCTTTCAGTTTCCAATTGGAGACTGAAGTTCCATGGCAAAAGTATAAAGAATATTTTGACATCTGGGTTCAGGTGAAGAATAAACTGTCAACTAGGAAAAAGCCACACTTTGGGGGAAGAATTGTAAAGCTAGGAAAACAGTTGTAATGCTCCCTAGACCAAAGTTCGACGTGGAGGCAGGAGACTGTCCCACCATAGGCTGTCACTGGAGGAGGCTTGAGTAGTGTGCCTGGCTGCTGGTACCAACATCACTGTGTTCTATGCCATTTTTTTAGTGGATCTTTATCTTTTTCAGTGGTTTAGGACTTGATAGTACTCAGTGAATTACTGATCTTAATT
Organism: Ctenomys sociabilis; assembly: GCA_004027165.1. Classification (NCBI taxonomy): domain Eukaryota; kingdom Metazoa; phylum Chordata; class Mammalia; order Rodentia; family Ctenomyidae; genus Ctenomys; species Ctenomys sociabilis. The sequence continues at coordinate 15,297 of PVKA01007932.1, forward strand.
TAGATAGTGAGGTGTAGAACCAAAAGCCACTGTAAGAGGCTACAGGGCTCTAAAAAGAACCTTAGCTTTTTGATGGCAGATTTATTCCATCATTTCTATTTCATGATTTGATTTTGTTGTAGAACAACCTTAGCCATGAGAAGAGTGACAGCAAGCTGGATAAAATTGGCCGCAGGGGCCAGCGGGATAGCTCAGACGGACACTGTCATCTAGCTGATTTCATCCTGCCTTATATTTCTTGCAGCTACAATCATTCTACAACAATTTTGTTTTCCCCAATAAGCAAAAGAGTTAAATATAAATGTTGGCTGAAAATGTTGCACATGACTCTCGAGAGTACTTTCCCTTGATCCTTCTCAACCCACACCTTTGCTTCCTTTTTTTTTTTTTTTAATGTATTTACTATAGGTTCTCACTCCACAAATCAGACTCCTAATGATCTTCCTTTCTCCAGCCTCCCAAGTGCTGGGATTACAGGTGTGCACCACCATGCCCGGTCTCAATCACCATCTCAGCACACCTCAGGGGCAGGGTTGGCATGGCATGTGAGGGATCGAACCCCGGGCGCTGCCCTCTGCCTAGGCAGGTGCTTTAATCCGTTGAGCTATCTGGCCGGCCCTTCATACTCTTTTGTATCAGTTAATGCTTATCAGGAATTTAGAGAAGTGGCTTAAGTCATCACAGAAAAGCGAGTGGTTGAGACAGAACTTCAGGTTACAGCGGTAAATGGTCTGAAAGGAGGGCTGCTCACAAGTCACAGAGAAGTGTGCAAGGAGTCCATTTTTCCCAGTTTGACCAAAGGTGTCCTTTCTGCTGTCGGGGATCAATTGTGATGTCAATGGTCTAGGAACATTTGTTGGTTTCCGATATCAAATTTACAGAATCCTACTGCGATTAAATGGAAAAGAAACCCTGAGTTGGGAGGTCATAATCTCCTCCCCATGTGAGAGAAATGGGGCTCAGGAAAGGGCCACCTCCCCATTACCCAAAAAGGTTTGCATCATACATTTCTAACATTTGTTCCAAACACCTCTCTCTATCTCTCTCTCTCATTTTTTTTGTACATCTTCTATTAAACAGATAAACCAGAACTCTCCCTTCTACAGCCCTTGTAATTGTTAAGTTTGTTTCTGTGTTGAGCAAGTGTCTAATTCTTGTTTCTCTGCCCAGGACACAATATCCGATGCCCCCAACTTAAAGCAGGAGAGGTGCACTTTGGCCCATGGAGTTCATGGTCTAAAGGATCCAAGACAAAAGGCGTGGCAGGGAGTGTGATGGAGGCAAAGCTGACCACATCACGGTGGCGTCACACAGCACAGACAGGAAGGAGCCAGGGAGGGAGGTGAACCTCTCCAGGCCAGGGCTCCAGGGACCACACCCCCTAACCCAAATCCAATCACCTCCCCGCAGCCCTGCCTCTGAGCCAGCTCTGCTTATGAGGAAGTCACTTTCTAGCTAGGGAGCCTCTTGTAAACAGAGAACAAAGGTGCTACTGTATGATACCATACCTTCATAAAACGATGAACCGAAGTGCACTCTGGCTTCTCCTCTGTGCTGGCTGGAAGTGCAGAACTTCTACTGAAATGCCAATCGCTTTAATAGACAATGCATCTATATTACAGCCTATAGGGGAAAATGACTTACTCAGCAGAGCACAGACCTAGAGGGATTCTTGGAAGGTAGAGAGCAGAGAGAGGGGAGCAAGGGTCCTGGTGCTCGGGGGCATGGGGCAGGAGGATGGCAAGTTCCAGCCCAGCATGGGCAGGTAGTAATTTAGTTAAGGGAAATTAAGAGAAGGAGACACACACACACACACACACACACACACACACACACACACACAGAGATAGAGATAGAGATAGAGACAGAGAGAGAGACAGAGAGAGAAAGGGAGAAGGAGAGAGAGAACTCAGCACAGTCCTTGGTTCTCCTCTCTCTCTCTCTCTCTCTCTCTCTCTCTCTCTCTCTCTCTCTCTCTCTCACACACACACACACACACACCATCTTGTTACAGAAATGAGGAGGGAGTTACAACATTAAGACTAACATAGGAGGTGTGGTGTTCTCATGCACATGTTTCCCAAGGAAGCTAAAAAAAAAAAAGCAAGTTCAGAGCAAACAAACCCAAGAGCAGGCAGGGCCTTCTGGGAAGTGATCAGCTCACTAAGGGAAGCCTTATTTCATTGACAGCAGCAGCAGCCTCCCCAGGATGAAGCCTTGCAGGGCTGCTCAACGCTCAGTGCGAGTCACTCCTACTTGGGCAGCCCCTTCCATGAATAGGATGGGGCTGGATGTGACAGAGACAGAAGCGAGTGCCCTTGGGACCTTCCCAGCCACAGGGGGGAACCAAAGAGGACAGCCACTGCCTGCTTTGTCTGTAGGACAGATTTAGGAGCAGACACTCAAGCAGAGTCGTGACACTCGATTCTCCAGAGCAGCCAGTGAGTGACCTACAGCACCTAGGAAGGCTGAGGAGCCCGGGTCACTAAGTAAAGGTATTCTGCATATTTTCCCAGCCTGCCTCTTTGCCTAGACAGCCAAGGAAGGTTTCTATGCTGAGGTTTACTGACAGGGAAAGAGGTTCTAGTGTGATCTATTGAAATAGTCTACCAGTCTGGTTTGACACAGACACCCAATCTTACATATACATGATAACCCCAACTGAAACTTTCTGAAGAAACTTAGACTGAAAGTGAGTCACTCGAGCTATTGGAAAACCCTAGTGTTTTTCAGTGGCATGAACAGAAAATCATCACCCACACTTGGGCGTATCCTAATGTAATTTCAGATAAAGACAGATAATGACAAATCCTAAACATTTCTTAGGGAAAAAACTAGACAGCTCCTTCCAGGGTCCTCTCCCAAATAACATCATTAGCACCTCACAGGAGCTGACAGTCCAGAAATATCAAAGTTGTGAAAGAAATGAGGATTAACCTAGACTTCCTTAGCTACCAAACTCGTTCATGTGGGAAGGTGGAAAATAAACACTTTTAGATGTACGAATACTTAGAAAGCTTAATACATGTGAATCCCTTCTAAAAGGCATATTATATTGCAGGACACATTTTAGTAGGCAGAGAATGAGCCTGTTTCATGACAGATGAGTGAAGATGGGACAGGGACAGGCTCAGAATTCTGTTTTCTTGGGGTGGATGCAGACTCATCATTATGTAAATTATAATTTTACTTTTTAATAGGGAAGCAGGTATGACTAAGCCAGCTGTGGCACCACACCCTGTAAGCCCAGCACTCCAGAGGCTGAAGCAGGAGGATTGCAATGAATTTGAGGCCAGCCTGGACTACATAGAGAAGAGAGTTCAGGGCCCACCTTAAGTACAAAGTGTGACCCAGTGTCAAAAAATTAAATAAATAAATAATCTGAACAAAGTTCCATGAAAGTTTAAGAGGCAGAATAACAAACTCCCCTGGGGAATCTGGGAAGATAGTTCAGAAGAAGGAGGATTTTAATTCGGTGCTAAAGAAACAAGTGTTTGCAGGTTGCAAAGGTAAGACCTTGGACCATGTTTGAAGCCAAATGATCCCACACCGAGGGCCTGGGGTAGCAGCACAGGGAGCTCAGAGGGGCTGGGGAGAACCTAGCCCAAGAGGCATCTGCTAAACGCAGCTGATGATCTAAGCAGATTTCCTTATCACACGTTCTTAATTGCCTGCTCCATCATCAACTTTGACTCATTATTGGTACTGGCACATTGTAACCTGTGCGAAGCTTCATGTTCTTTGTGAATTGAGAATGATCTCTCTGCTTCCAAAATCATTAGGCATCTGTTACATAAGCAGTATCATGAGTCATATGTTAATCATACTTTTAAACACTAGGTGGTTAGAAAAATTTTTTTTTAAAATTGAGAGTAGTATATGTCAAATTCTTACAAAATAGAGGCACCCGAGGCTGGCGACCCTTGCTATGAAATACACAGAATCAATAAGCAACTCTGACTCCACGGCCAGACCTGAAACACTCCAGACCCATAAGGCCGAGAAATGGAGCAACTGCCCTTAGACATTCAGTACAACTTTCTTCTTACTGAGACATTTGCTTTTGCTGGAAATGACTCATCCTAATCAGTAAATTAGTCGACTTTTTAATGTTCCATTACTTAAGGTCATTTGGGGATGTGAGGAACCGTACGTTGCATACAGGAACACAGGCAAGCATTCAAGAGTAGTTCTTCTGTGCGGTCTGCTCCACACCAGAGACGGCCAAGTCGCACTACCAGGAAGTCCAAAGTTGCATTCATTTTCAAAATGCCTTACTTTTGTTCAAGTGGGTATTAGAATTGAAAGGACATGCACTTTTAATTTTTTCTTAATCTCTTATTTATTTGGTACAATGTCTGGCTACTCAGTTTGGATTTGTAGCTATCCTCCTGTCTCAGCCTCCCCAGTGCTGGGAATACAGGTGTGCACCACATGCCCAGTTTCAGGGTTGGCACAGTGGTATGGCATGCAGTACTGTGGACTGAACCTGGGTAATAAGCCTGGGTCCCTGAGTTTTCCAGGCAGGACCTTAGACCACGGAGCTATCTCCCCAGACCTGGACATGCATTTTGAAAGTATTAAATATAAACCATTCACATTGCAGGGCCAGCGCGATAGCCCAGCAGTCTAAAGTGCCTGGTTAGGCAAGCTTAGGCAAAGTACAAGGACCGCAGTTCAGCCCCCAGGGCAGGCTGAGCCAGCCACAAAAATAAATAAATAAATAAATACCATTCACATAGTAGACACAGAGGTAAGCAAAACAAGCAAGACAGAAGAGTGTTTTAGAATAATAAACAAGGCAAAATGATGGAAATGCCTATGCAACTGGAAGTCATTTGGTGAGAAACAAAATCAGAACAAAAAGGATTCTTTTGCCAAGTCTTTCTGACAGCGAGAGTACATCTACATTGTATGAAACTTTGAAATCATAAACATGTTTAATTTACACTTAGCATCTATTTTCTTTTTTAAGAGAAGTTTGAAAAGTTGTCTAATCAATTAATCTCAGCACTGACTTTCTGGGGATTGGTTATTAATTTCTGGCTTACAAAGACATTTTATTCATGCTTTTCTTCCATCGTGCCTTTTAAATTTCCTCTAAGTATTGGAAGGTGAGAAGATTTAAGAATAAGATGTGAAACGTACATCAGTCAATTATGCAAACTTGGAGTGTTTTTAGAGAAAGATGAATTTGAAAAAAGTTATTAGGGAAAAAAATGAAAACTAGAATTAATTTAAAATTATGTATGTCCCATTTCTGGTATCTTCCCAAATTAGTTAAAAGCACTGCACCATTGAGACATATGCATGCCCTTGTTCACAGCAGTACAATTTGTCATAGCCAAATCTTGGAAACAGCCCTGATACCTATCATTGGTTAACTGGATAGAGAAGGTGGCTTTTTAATACACACAGTGGAGTATTACTCTGCCATAAGGAAGGATAGATTTGACACATATCTGGGTAAATGGGTGCACACATGTTCAAACGTTGCATTAGTTTTCTTGTGTGAGAAATCAAAGCATACATAAGGGCCAACCTGATGACAGATGTCAGAAAACAGAAAGAAAATGTTCAAAAGGAAAGGAGAACAGGGAGGGGAAGGAAAGAATGGAAAAGACAAATGGAAACTAAGCCTTTGTAAATAAGGAGGGGTTGAAGGGAGGGGAAGAAAATGGAACAAAGGAGAATCAAGAGATATTGCACATAGATACAAATTCTCTGTGATGAATGTTGTGTATATCAAAAGAGTATCAATAAAATTAATTAAAGAAATAAAATCATGTGTGTGCCTTTTGTCATTCCCACAGAAATCTAAGAAGTGTTTGTAAGTGAAATTAATAACATTCAGAAGATACTCTGTTAATATCTTTTAATATCTATTTGTGATTCACAAGTTTCGAGATTCCATAAAATATATCTATAGGTGTAAATGAATTCAACCAGGGATTGGGGATATAGCTCAGTGGCACAAGTACTTGCCTGGAAAACACAAGGTCCTGAGTTCAGTTCCTGATACCAAAAGAAAAGGAGGCAAATGAATTCAACATAAGATCTTATTAAAACATTTCATAGAAAAACCAAAAATTTAATGGAAATGTTTATGACTTTTTTATACTATTACAGTACTCAAATTTTATCTTGCCATGAATTGTAATTGTGAAATACTAGCAGCATACTGGGTGCATGTAGGATCCAGCTAGCCTGGTGGTCAGTGTTGTGACCCAGTGCTGTGGGAGGCTGCTCGAAGGACCAAAAGTTTGAGCCCAGTCTGGACGATTTATTGATTTAAGGAGACCTTGTTTCAAAAATAACATTTGACTGTGGGAATGCAGCCTGGTACAGCCACTATGGAACTCAGTGTGGAGACGCCTCAAGAACCTAGGACTGGAAATCCTGCTCGGTCCAGCTATTCCCCTTCTCGGTATTTTTCCAAAAGAACTGAAAACATACCATAATGATGTATGTGAACCCATGTTTATAGCAAAAAAATTTGTTATAGCCAAATCTTAGAAACAACCAAAATGCCCATCACTTGCGGACTGGATGAAAAAGATGTGCTATTTTTATACAATGGAATCAGCTATAAAGAAAGACAATTCGAAGACTTTATATGTAAGTGGTGAAACTAGAGGCTGTACTCATAAGTGAAATAAATCAGACTCCACATGTAAATATTGTATTGTCTTGCTAGTGTGAGAATCAGAAATAAGAAATAAAACCTGAAAAGTGTAATATAGTAAAATGGAAAGAAACTGAACTTGTGGATTAAACAATGAAGATGAGAGAAAGCAGACAGTATATGGAAAAAGGAAGGAAGGAACAACCTGCAAGTGTATGACAGGTTGGCTGAGATGACTGTACTAGTAATTTTTATCAATTTTTTGAAAATAACAGTCAGTGTTTAGAATTTTCACGCTGACTAACTCTATATGCTGATATCTGTAATCTGAGCAACCGCATCAAGGTCAGCAATGTGTAATACAAAACCCATGACTGAATAGCTCTCATCTTGGTCTTCTAACTGTGTACTCTTTCTATTGTCTTATGAATTATTACACTCACTTTAGATTTTAAAAAGACAAGAAAAAAGTTAAGATATCTTGACAGCAAGCAACAATATTCCATTATTTCCCTGATCTTGCAAAATATATGTTAATCTGAGCAACAGATTTGCTTCTGTTTTTACTCTTCAAAATAAAATAAAATAAAGAAATAATATTTAAAGAACTGGAGACATATCTCAGCACAAAGGTCTTGGGTTTAATCCCTAGTACTACAAAAAAGAAAAGAAAATTGGTATCTACTCTAAGATTGGATTCTTCTAGAATTATGCTAAATGTGAAAATTGTACCATATCAACCTTATGTAGAGAATGTGGTCTGCTTGAGACTTCTCTGAGGAACCCAGATTTTCTATTTGTGTACTGCAGCTTTAAGAATTGCATAAGAAAGTTCAAGAGGGTGGGATGGACTGTGATCCAGAACACCAGTATGGGGCCAATGTAGGGTAGGAAGAAGCCCTTAGTCTCACAACTCTGAGTCAGAGAAGGCCAGGGCAGGCAACCAGTGACTCCCAGATCCTCTCAAAAAGATTAAATACCTTCCATAGTGCTTCCCTGTACTAGTTGTGTACATTTTTTTTTTCCTATTCATTTAAAAGTCTCTTGATGAAGATGGGAATGGAAACATTTTTCAGCTATCTGCAGCATAATGGAAAAGGATTAAGAATTTACCAAAATTTTGATGATTATCATGACTGATCATATCAGACATCTACCATTTGGGGTAATAGGGCATGGGTGGTGAGCCTGAATTTTTTTTTGATATTATTATTATTTTTTATCAATTTTGTTGAGAAACAAATAGCAATGAGACAGTTTCAAAACTGCTTAGTAGGACAGTCCCAATAATTAATACAAGCATATTGTTGTCTCTGTAGTGGTTATTCATAGTACAAGATGCAGACATGATATCTTGTCCAAACACTATTAGTACAAATCTTTCTTCTCATTGAATTAAGAGAAAGTAGCTGTATACCTATGCTATTTTGCATACATAGATATAAAATGGCCCTTCATTTGACTCCCCTTTTGTTGTTTATTTTTGTCAGAGATGGGTATTCCATTGCCATTTAAATATTGTAGGTGCATGATTTCAGCAAAATAATCAAATATAATCCAGTAGTCTATAATAGTAGTGGGTTATCCATGGGACTGGCAATGTCAGAAATTGGGGAAAAACCATACATTTAAATGTACAAGATGTTTAAGGCAATGATGAGAATCTTCAGCAGGCTTTTGAAACTAGCTGTTAATTGGTAGGATTCTCACCCTGACTAACTATATATGCTGATACCTGTGAGTCTGGATTTGATTCATGCTCTGAAGAACTAAACGAGGTTGTATACCAACTGGGGAATTATTTATTGCCTGTTTCAGTTTTTAAAGAGTGTTTTGTTGTAACCTGGCTCAACCAACTTCATTTTGTAAAATTCATGTGAACTCCATTTTGTGATATCTTGTCCTCTCTTTTGTAAACTTCCACCCATGCCTAACCGCAAGATGCGACTGTTTTTACAAATAAGAAAGTGTTTTTCAGCATTCCGAGTGAAGATAAATGTTAGCCAACATTCCACAAAATGAGTTAAATTGTCCTTTCAATTACGGGAACAAACAGAATGTCTGAAAATGGGTGAAACTGTCATCAGATGTCATTCCAAATACCAGAACAAAAACAATGCCTAAGCCAAATAAGGACATATTCCTGTAGGGTTTACAGAATGTGACCTCATCTATGGGAACAGAGAGTTAACCCTCAGATATGACTAACTCAAAATAAGCTTTGTAAAATCCTCCCTCCTCCCCGTACTGTTGTGGTTTTTCCCTTTAAAAACTGAGCCTCACTTAAGATCAGTGAAGCGCACCTACTTGGAGACAAGAGTATGTGTTGCCGCTGAGCTCAGCTAAATAAATGCTTTTTGAGTTGAATCTGGGTTTTTATTTTTGGGTTACAACATGTCTCATCTATTCAAGATTTTCTTTTGATGGACAACGAAGAAGGTAAGAGTACAGGATTTTTAGAGAAAGTGTTCTTCAAGTCATTCCTGATTGATAGATGCCTCAATTACTCTTCTCTCATTTCTCGGACAAAATACTCAACACTCTAAGGAATGAAAGGTTTATTTAGCCCACAGTTAGTGGAGGTCTCAGTCCATACTCAGCTGGGTCCAAAGCAGACTGGTACATGGCACAGAGCAGCCATTCATGGCAGTGGAAAAACAGCAAAGAGCAAAGGGAGGAGCAGCAAGACTCTCTTCCCTCCCTACATTGTCGTAATGCAGATTACCCACCCCAGGGCCAGGGTGTAGCATTCATATGTACAATAATGAATCACAGACTCCAGAAGCCAGCCCATGACTGCATGAGGCTTTTGCAGGGACAACTAGACACAAGCCCTAACAATAGGTATTCCTAGACTCTGCCTCTCACTTGGCCTGCATCATGAGTGGAGCGTTACACCAGTGACACATCAAGCATCTCTTTTGAGCTGAAGACCTGAAGTTCCTTGAAGTTGAAAGAAGTCCATGTTCTATCTTTTTCATTTCCTTTCTCTCTCTCATTCATTCTATTTAAATTATGTAAATAAGAGTGAGAGGATGTGTATGCAGTTTACGGCTTAGGAAAAGAATCAACAAAGCTAAACCAAGAAAATAACAGCCAAGTCCAGCTGAAGATCTAGTCCCATGACAATAACCCCAAGTCCAATTGCAGGCCAAAGGCTCATGATGACGTTCCACGCAGCCCTATTTCATGGATCTGCACTGGGAAGACCCAAAGGTCAGCAGTGTAGGCTAGAAAGTGTGTGCCAGTGGAATGAAGGATCTGTGCTAGCAGGCTGAGAGATCTTCACTGGAGCCAGGAAGTGACCCTTCAGAGTACCAGAGCTCCCCCAAGTACCACAGCCATCTTCAGTGACAATGAGGTCCCATGCTCCTCAGATGATAGATAACAGCTGAGTACATATAGGAAAGCCAGCATGAAAAGCTTTACAGGAGATAGAAGAACACACCATCTTCCCCTCCAGGGTAAAGAATCGATGCTCAGAGCAAGGACCAGACCACCCCCAAGTGAACCGTAGTCATTCTCAGTGACAACAAGGTAGCAAGTCCCAAGCTCCTTCGATGGGGAGAACAGCTGACTTTAACCAGGAAAGCCAGGATGACAAGATCCTCCAGGAGAACCAACAGCTTCCAGAACTTCTTGCACTCCAGTTTTGCCTCTTCTGCTGCTGGCAACAATCCTCAGGTATTCTCCCACACCCCACACCATGCTGGTCCAGTTCAGCTGAGTGCTACAAATCGATCACCAATTAGCAACCCACCACAGCTGTTAACATCTCAGGACATTTTTCCAAAGTTTTCACTTACCACATACATAAAATATAATGTATGTGGACATTGGACAGATATATGTATGAGACAGATATAGGAGAGATAAAGGACCATTTGGAGTCATAAGCCCCAAATCTCCCAATATAATTAAAGATTAATAGCCTGCAGCACCACAAGTTCAAGTATACCAAAACACAGCGCTTTAAGGAATGTATCCTCTGGCCTATGTCATCCCTATACTCCACTTACTACTTAGACTGGCCAATCTCTTAGATTGGTCAGTCATGCATCAGAGCACCCTGGCCCTTCCTGTCCTCTACATGAATTCCTGCACAGGTGTCTTTCCCTTGTCCTTTATCCTGGCTTCTTGGTCCTCTCAGTAAAAAGCCGTGGGAGCTCCAGAGTAGGGCTGATTTTTCCTGAGCCTCTCTTACACTGAGTGGTTGCAGGTAAAAGACAATCCCTCTGGGGCTTCTTAGACCTTAAGCTGAACACTGACTCAAAATAATCTCTTCTCTTCTTTTCACCATGGTTACAAAGTGTGACATACAGAGTCCAACAAAAATAGGTGAGCACACTTGAGCAGTTTGCAGTACTAATAAGTCCGGAAGTTGCTGGCCACCACTTTGAGCAACTCTTGTAATTAATTGTAGAGGCTGTAGTGGACTTCTAACTGGTAGTCTATTTATTATGCCCAGCTGAATTAAACTAGCATGGTGCTGGGTGCTGGAGGCCACCTGAGGATTGCTGCCACCAGCATAAAGGCAGAGCAGGAGGAGCTGTCAGGTCTGCTGTTAGGGATGCTGTTCAGAGAAGCTGTTGGAGCTGTTGGAGCTGTTGGAAGCTCCTAGTTCTCACGTAGAGTTCTGCTGGAGGACCTTGTCATGCTGGCTTTCCTGATGAGCTTTGGAGGAGCTTTGCTATTCATCTTGGGCATGCATTCCTGGCTCCGGACGGGAAGATGGTGCACTTCTCAGCCTCATAGAGGAGTTGGTTTCATTGGCTTTCCCGATGGGAACTCAGTTTTCCTCATTGCTAGAGGAGCAAAGGACCTCATTGTTGCTGAGGATTGCTGTAGTATTTTTGGAAGATCTGTGGTACTTACCTTGAGTATTGCTTCCTAGCTCCAGTTCAGATCCCTCAGCCTGTGAGCACAGATCCTTCATCCTGCTGGCACAGACTTCCTAGCTTCCATCAGTGACTGACCTCGGGGCCTTTCCAGCACAGATCCATGAGGCAGGCCTGCATAAGACTTTATTGTAGGCTCTAGGCCTCCAGTTGGACTTGTGGGAGGCATTGTTATGAGCTCCAGGGTTTTAGCTGGACTCACGCAGGATATTAGGATCTAGGCCCTCAGCTGGAGTCTTTAGTGTTGTATGTGGCAAGATTCCTGCACTTCTTATATTATAAAATATCATAAAATGTGTCCTGTATCATATTGTTCCTTTTGCAAAAGCCTCAAACCACGACAGAGGCCAAAGGGAACTTGTATGAACCTCATGATGTCTCAATAAATTTGGTACTAAAATATTTATAAAGCTTTTCTTTTCCTAATGTGTCCATTTTTCTGGCTCTTTTTCTCAATGTTTCTAACAGTATTTAATAGTCTATATTTTCTAACAGTATGCTCCTCCTTTTTTTTTTTATCTTGCTGAACAATATACTTGTGTGAAATTTTTTAGAAATTGTTTGAAAATAGGCAACCAGGTATGAAACTTTTCGAAACTTTTCTAGATCCAAACTAAGTGTAACCATTTTACCTTGTGATAGCAAGCATTGTTGAAATGTGAAGAATTTTACAAGTGACTTGTAGTTGCACTTGTATTTATATAAAATACCGGTGTGTTACTCAGGTACCCCAAGTAGTAATTCCAGTATAAAAAATAGCTACATAAACTGAAATAAATTGCATTTTATTTTCTCCAGTTGAAAATTACATTTATTTTTTACATGAAATAATATCTATTATTTTTATAAATTCTCAGCTTCTCTCCTCTCTGGACTCCCCCCCCCCCAGGGTCTTACTATGCATCTCAGACTCGTAATGATCCTCCTGTTTTCAGTCTCCCCAAAGCTGGGGTTACAGGTATGTGCCACCACACCCAGACTCAGTCCCCATCTCAGCATGCCCAGGGGGCAAGGCAGTCATGGCATGTAGGACCAAGAATTGAACTTTGGTCCCCACTCTTGCTAAAGTAGGTGCTTAGCCCACTCAGCTATCTCGCCAGCCCTTCTGGGCTATTTTTAACTTCCACTTTCCTAACACTTGTGGCCTGGGCTGTATCTAAGTCATGTTCAATGAGAAAGCAAACTGACCACATTCAATCTGCTTCGGCCTGGAGGTCCAGAATTTGAAAGACATTTTCCTTTAACTGCCAAGCTTTCTCTTTGTAAAGCAGTAGTCTCATTTTTTTCCTCACTTACCTACTGTTGCTCACCCTTTAGAAATTCAACAGATTCATTTTATTATTTATTTTTTGTATTTTAGAGAAGGGTCTACAGGGTGTTCAGGGTCTCACTGCTAGGTCAAACTCCTAGTGATCTGCTTGTTTCCCTCCCAAGAGCTGGGGTTATAGGCCTGCACCACCACGCCCAGCCTCAATTGCTGTCTCAGTGTGCCCTGTGGGATCAAACTCCCAGTCCCAGTGCCTGCTTGCAGGTGCTTTAATCTACTGAGCTGTTTGGCTGGCCCTAATAGATCCATTTTAATTTTTATAATTATCTCTGCAGTGTTGATGGTGCTGCTTGATCACAGCCTCCCCACAGAAATTTGACTCGACTGTGGCTTCCAGGCTCCTGTGTTTTCCCTCTCTCTGCCCCTCTGACTATGTTTGCTTCTTTCCACTTTGTCCTTTCTTTCCACCTGTAACATTCAAGTTTCTCAGAACTCTATATTGCCTTCTCTTCACATTCTACAAATTTCCTTGAGTGAATTCATCTGTTCCCATGTCTTCAAAACACATATTTATGTGTCTGTCTTGAAGCAGGTCTCCCTATGCCCTCTAAAGCCATCTATAAATATGCCAGTTATGAAAACAATGCTACTGTTTTAAAACCCACGTTTCAAAGTTAGTGGTATGACCCACAGCCATTTTTCATGCTCACAGTTTCTGTGGTTGAGTGGCAGGGTAAAGTGGGGGTCACCTCTGCTCCCTGGTCTAAGGAATCAGAGAGAACACTCAGACAGCTGGAGGTGGCTCACAAAACCGGAGAGAAGCTGCTGGAAGCTTCTCAGGGAGGGGCCTCGTGGGCTGGCTGTGATGACTAATGCTGCTGTGTACTAGAGCTGGGTGTGACCTCTGTGTGGGACTGGGCTTCTCACTGCGTGGGACCTAGGCTCTCAGGACCGCACCCTGTATTGAAGCACCTGGAGCACACGGGCAGGTCTCCAGGAAAGCTTCCTCTTGGATCTTGAGCATGAGAAATAGGAAGACACGTCAGCTCCAGGGTACTGGGAAAGCTAGGGAGAACAGGGCTGGCTGAAGATTTCTTAGGTTTCGTGCCTGCCACTTGGGCAAGAGTGGCTAGAAGATGAGCTTTTGCTGGGGTGTTGGCCCCAGTGCATACATGAGCCTCCCCAGTGCACAGCTAGTTCTGGGAGGAAGCAGCCCAGCTGGAGGGATTGGAGAGAAGTTTTGCACAGCAACTGAGTAGACTTCCTGTGGTCTTATAGGGTCTCACTTCTGTAGTCAGGAAACATCACTTTCTGTGTACTATCTTAGTAACTGGTGAGTAACTAAAACCAGCCCAGATTCAAGGAAACCGAGGCGTGGCTCCGCCTCTTGGTAGGGAAGTAGTGAGAGGCATTGTGAAGCCTATGTAGCCTGAGAGATGCTGCTGTCATCATTTGCAAAATACCTGCGTTACAGGGAGACAGGGTCTGCTAAGCACTTTTCATGAATTATATCTGAGTCTTCATATCACTTCTATGAAACAGTTGGGTTTTAATTTTATTTTAAATTTAAATTTCAATAATTTTAATGATGAAAACTATATGGAACATTTCCATCTCTAGAACTTATTTGGACTAACTCAAGTCTAGAGTGATTAATGTATGTCTCTACATCTTGTCCTCCTTCCGTGACATCCCCATATGCTGAGCTGCTAAATCTGAACTCACGGGTTAATCAGTCTTACATCTCTGTTCTCCCTTCTCACTGTCCAGTTCCGCTGAAGAACAGTTCCCTTTCTCCATCTTCTCTGCTATTACTTTAGTTAAGGCTTTTGTCATCACTTGAGTTGATTCTTAGAACGCTAAGGTGTTCAGATGTTCTTGTCTCTGGTCTTGATCCTATCTGATCTGTCTCCACCACAGCAGTGATTCCTCTAAAGCCCAGGTGAACTATAATGCTTTCCTATTGAAGACTCCAGTTCTACTCATTGCCTTCATTGTAAACCCATTTTAGTTTTGTATGGCATGCAATAGCCCAGCTGAGGGACTCAGTGAAGAGTTGAGTGTGAACAGTATGCACACATGTGTTAGAGGTGACAGAGCCTGGCAATATATAGAAATTGCTCCCTTGTTCATGCAGGGCAATTTTTTGTCACTTACTACAATGCATGCAATATGTGTCATTTATGGGGTTGATCATGATCTCTTAAAATTTGGCTTAGCTTTGCAAGATTATGTTGCTGAAGATTACACTGAGCTACATCCCCAGCCCTTTATCAATTCTATTTTTAATGTTGAGGCAGGGTCCTGTTGTCACTAATTAACTTAGGGTGGATTTTAAATTGTGATCCTGCTGCCAGCACGGGAGCCAGTACATCTTCTGCAAGAACTGTTTGTTTTTTAAATTTGTGTGTCTTAACACGTTGTCTTAATTAAAATAACAACAGCGATTGACAGATAGCTCAGTGTTCTAAGTGCCTGCCTGGCCAAAGAACCTGAGTTTGATCAGATACCCAGTACCACATGCCATGCAGGCCCTTGAGGAAGCTCACTCAAACCCAGGGCACACCATGGTGGCCCTGACATGGGGCATGGTGATCCAAGCCTTTACTCCTAGCGCTGTGGAGACTGAGAGAGAAGATGGGGAAGCTGAGACAGGAGAATCACTACGAGTCTGAACAGCATAGTGAGACCCTGTATCCAATAAATAAGTAAATTAAGATAAAAAAGAAAAATAAAATAACAACAAATAGACCATCCTTTTTCCTATTGTAGAACCACTTTCTATCATAGTGCCTCTAGCTCTATGGCACTCCCTGCAGCATTGTGACTTTCATCAACTTAAGATCCTTACAGGATGGGACCTTAATCTTTTTAGTATCCTGAGAGGCCCGGCATAGAATAGGAAGCTCACTCAATGTTTATTGTATAAATGAATAGTATTTATGAAAGAATTTTAAAACCAATGCACCTTTGTATAGACTCAATACTTACAAAGTCCAATTTAATATATTAGTTGTCTCCGCAGAATGAAAGGCAAGCAAATGCTAAAATTCCATTGTGGAAATTAATGAAAGTAAAACTGACTTAACTTAAAAGGAGGGCTAAGGCAGGGTGGGAAAGCATCCCACGTCTCGTGTCCCCCTGTACCTTTGCTAACCCGAGCTTCAAATGTTAATGGCGTCCATGTCTCACATTTTTAGGGCTACCTGCTCCACGTGGGTTGTGGGTGATCATTTCCCAGTGACTCAGGTTCCCCCAGGATGGACTCTTCCCTTTGAAGGTTGAACAAAGTCCCACAGTGCTTCTCCTCAGAGCCAGGCTCCATCCAGGTCTACACGGCCCAACTTCTCTCTTTGATTTGAACTTAGGTGGTAGTTGAATGATGTAGACTTGCAGGAAACCTGAGTGTGTTTCTGATTTGTCTTAGTAAAACGTCCTGGACAAGAAATAAAGATTTAAATAACTGAGTGAGACTTGGAAACATATACACTGAAAAATCATATCTATACAGGAAAAAATGCTGCATATGCAGCATAGCGATGACTATTTTAACACTTGTGGTAGAAACTGCTCTAAGTGATGTGAGACCTTATAATAAGTAAAAATTGTTATTAATGATAAGGATATACAATCATATAATGAGAATGAACAATTTCAAGAACAAAATTGGCATTAAATAAATGTTGAGTGCATAAACCAATTGCATCAGTCTTCATACATGAGAGACTTGGCAAGCATTTTTATACTTAAATGCTGTGAAAATTTATACCTTACTATAACAGTGCAATATAGTGAGCTTAGTCTGAGAAGGCCTCATTGGTTTGAATTTAAAAAATCCATAAAAATTAAAATGGCATGGATGAACTTAGAAGATACGTTGAATGAATTAATATGGTTAATGAGTTTTCCTGGGAGACTATTTAAATAAGTAGTAGGAGAGAATGGTCCATTTTATTTACACTAGTGGGAATAATTCATAATTTATATAGGTCCGCTTATAGTGAGTGGTATTTGTGGTTCACTAATAACTTGCTAACATTCCTAATGAAAGTTCTGCTGTTCAACAATTCATATTAAACATAACCAATGCCAGGTGAGGTAGCAAATATCTATAATCCCAGCACTCTGGGAAGCTGAGGAAGGAGGATCTCAAGTTCAAACCCAGTTTGGGCAACTTAGTGACTGAGTAAGACCTCGCCTCAAAATAAAATTCAAATATATAAAGAGCTAGGGTTATAGTTCAGTGTGAAGGTCCTATGATTAATTCTAATTAGTGAAAAAATTGTGAGGGCCGGCTAGATAGCTCAGCAGACTAAAGTGCATACTTGGGCAGATGCAGGGACTGGGGTTCAGTGCCAAGAGTGTGTGCCGGCCCCACCCCTTGGGTGTGCTGGACTGTGATTGAGACTGGGCATGGTGGTGCACACCTGTAATCCCAGTACTTGGGATGCTGAAAATAGGAGGTTCACTACAAGTCTCATCTGTTTAATTCATTAATAACTTGCTAACATTCATAATGAAGGTTCTATTGTTCAACAATTCATATTTAACATAACCAAGCTCAAACCCAGTCTGGGCAACTTAGTGACTTAGCAAGACCTTGTCTCAAAATAAAATTAAAAAAGATAAAGGGCTAGAGTTGTAGATCTCATACTAAATATAAATAAAACAAGTTGAAATTACTCTAAGCAATTCTAACAAAAGTGTCATTCATGTGTCAGAACATGTAAGTGCTCTAGAGATGCTGGCAGCTTCCACTGACTTCTCCATAGGCCTTCATGTTAGGATTGCTGTCTTAGTAGCTTTGTGATCAAAAGCCCAGGTTGTGGACACACACTTCTTTGCCACATATCAATAGCTAGATGACCTTGGGCAAGTTACCTGAACCCTCTGGTTCACAATTTCTTCATTTTAAGTTAGTGGTAGAGAGTTGGAAGTAGCTCCATGGTTGAGACTTTGCTTCATATACGCAAGGTTCTGGGTTCGATGTCCAGCACCACACACGCACTGTCACACTCACACATGGGGAAAATGTTATACATACATACATACATACATACATACATACATACATACATATATATATATGTATGTGTGTGTGTGTATCAACTGTAACATAATAAAAGTGAAAAATATTAAATTTGGAGTAGAGCTGGTAATACTATCTACCTCAAGGTGATTTCATGTTACCAGCAGTCTCTTTCCACTCATGAGCCATGACCGTCATCTTCTGTCCATGAAGCCTAACCCTTTCACACTTGTCCTCAAATCCCTCCCTCCACATGCATCCCGTGATCCACACTGAGCCACACAGGCTTCCACTAATGCTTTCCCGTCACTGTTGCATTCTTCCAAGTCAGAGGCTCTAACCAGCTCCACCAGGAAATAAAGTGGAGGTCACTGCAGTAGCAATGACTTCTGAGCATTTGCTAAATTTAGCTGTTCAATACTTTCTACTCTAATGAAAACTGTGGACTCCAATTATAAACTAAATTAATACAGGAAAGGGAAATAGAATAGCACCTGGAATATGCTACCATAGAAGGGTTAGTGAAAAAAATGTTCACCTAGTGTTTACTACTATTATATCCACTGATGTGTGTGCATAAAACTATATACTTCATGATTTTAACTATAGTAGACTAATAAAAATTAGTCTACTTTAAATTTAGATTACATTTTCAGTGATTCTTGGAACAACAATTTAGCTTTATTATTATTATTATTATTTAACAATTTAGCTTTCCCTTCATTCCCCCTTGAACACACTCTCTCCTCTGGTACCTTAGCAAAAGGCCTGCCAAGGGGTTGACTGCAGTGTGTACTCCACAGGTATTTGTTGTGCACATACAGGCAGCTCGAAAATATTCATCTTAAGACAGACAGGTAGCGATCATGCTGAGTAGAGCTCGCTCTGCTTGGGCCGATCAGAGGAGGGACGTCCAGGTCCTGTGGTAGAACAAACGCAGAGAAGCTTCCCAGAAGCAGTGTTTCTCTCAGTTGAGTCCTGTGGGATACACAGTTGGCCTCAAGAAGAACAGGAAGCTTCAAGGGTCTAGAAACTCTTTATGATGTTGCCTCTGGCCAGACCATTCAAACAAGGGCAATTAGTTAATGACAATAATTTTATTGGTGTTTGTATCATAGCAAGACTGCATATGGCATTTCATCTTTTGTCTTACTATTCTGAAACTATAAAATATGAAACTATTCCAAAAAGTAGAGATTCATATATATATATATATATATATATATATATATATATATATATATGTTTCTTTTGAAAATCTAGTTTAAATACAACAAAATACAGCTGTGTTTTGCCAAGTGGTTATGTGACATTCATGTCATGATCTCTCTTCAGGAATGAACCCATGTAAGCCTCATAAGAAAATGTTCTGCTGTCACCTAAGATGATTAATTTAATAAAAAGCAGAGTCAGTATTGAAACTCAAGCACATACACTTAATTACTATACTAAGTTAAGTTTTAAACTAATTCATCACTAAAAATATTGTCTTGCTTTCATCTTACATAATTTGAAAAAAAAGCGCTAATTTCATGAATGATACAATTCATCGCTGTGAGTGTGTCTGTAAGCTATTTCATAGAACACTGCAATTTAGAGCTTGCCTTCAGTGCTGCCAGGGTGAGCCTGTCACAGGATTTCTTGTTGGTCAGCACTGTTCTCCAGCTAAAAGTGCTTTCACATCTACTTTGTTGCCTCTGCCCCTAGTGGGTATAGAAAATACTTGAATAATGTATATGACTGTCCATATTCTTTTAGCGGAAGGTTGCATACTTAAGTCATTAAGATGGATTCCTGGTATGGAACCAAAACTTTAAAAAAGAAAAGAAAGCTTCATTTGTAAATACCTAATTAGCTAATATTTAAACAGGCCATCTGATGAGGCTCCCACCCCCAGAATGATACTGACATGGTGATCCGGTCAGCAGTCCCCTTCTGCCCATGACCCATGACCGTTGTCTTCTGTCCATGAAGCCTAACCCTTTCACATTTGTCCTCAAATCCCTCCCTCCGCATGCATCCCGTGATCCACACTGAGCCACACAGGCTTCCACTAATGCTTTCCCATCACTGTTGCATTCTTCCAAGTCAGAGGCTCTAACCAGCTCCACCAGGAAATAAAGTAGAGGTCACTGCACTAGCAATGACTTCCGAGCTATTTGCTAAATTTAGCTATTTTCCATGATAATGACAACTGTGGACTCCAATTATAGAATGTTGAAACAGGACAGGAGCTTAAAGGTCATCGAATCCAGCTCCCACAGTTTTGTGTTGAAGGTGTAGGGGCCCAGACCCAGCCTGTGACTTGCTTCAGGCTAGAGGAGTTGTTCATGGTGAAGACAAAATCCGCTCAGCCTGAAGGAATGCTGAACACAGATGTTCTGCCTTTAAAAATCGGCTCAACCTAACCAGTTTGCTAAGCATACATAATAATTGACTTCATGTGGCTTGATCTCCATGGTCATTCATTTCTGGGTGGCTGAGGGTAAAATAGCAAAGGCATCTGACTTTTAAGTTATTAGAAGAGAAATAAAATGATTATGGACTCAAACCCTCCCCCAACTCTGAAAACTTCCTGCTTTCTGTTCATCAATAATGAATCTTCATCCCTGCGGTCCTCAGAGGGAGCTTACACTGCACTTTTGAGCAGCCCGTTAGTAATGTGCAGTGGATAGAGCCTTTCTTTCAAATCCCAGGGCAGCAGGTCCTTCAAGGCTAGCACTGCATTTTCAATTAGCTGCTGAGTGAATGCTTGGCATGTGTTTTAGTGAAGAGGCACACAATTAGTTTATTGTTCCCGTCCGTATTGTGCTGAGAGGAACCCAAGGACTGGTGGGGGGACAGGCAAGCTGGGCACTGCTGTGGATGTTGAAGAAGGAACCTCCTCAGGCCTCGGCATCTTCACTTGCTCAGTCTGGAATTACAGCTGTTTATTACAAAGCGCTGCGTGTGGCGTGGTGGAGTGTGGGCGAGGAACACTGCGGATCCCGCTTGGGGTTAGGTTTCCGGAACGCTTTCTATCGTTGACTAATTCTCATCGTTATCATGGAGCCCAACAGCCCCAAAAAGATACAGTTTGCTGTACCCCTATTCCAGAGTCAGATTGCACCCGAGGCAGCAGAGCAGGTAAGTGGAACTGGGTGGGGTCAGACCCTCTGTGCCACTAACATACACATGCTTTCTTGTTCGTGGGAAGGTTCTCTGCCTCTTGAATTGGCCTAACTTTGGAACTTTTAGGATATTCGAATGAAAAGTAGGTTGGTTTCTAATGTGGATTTGGCTTATGGTGAGAAACTTTTGGCTAAAATGCAAAGTTTTCTGTAAAATTAGCTCTCATTAGGAGTAATGGTTGTTAGTATTCCAAATTGGGATCTATAAATGTTTGCTTCAGTTAAAATAACAGGTTCAATATTCAGAGGAAGTTTAAAAAGAATCTCAAAATTAATAACATTTTATCTAATTATTTATAAAATGATTGGTGGAGCAAAGAAAACGTTAGATCCTCAAATAATTTCAGATTATAGGCTTAATATGTTAATATTGTTTTCATTGTATACCCCAAGCAGTAATTATGTATGTAGTATTTAATGATAGGATTTGAAAAATATATATATATATAATTTTAAACATTTTGTTTGGTTAGTATAAATAATATTTCAGCATTAGCTCTATTTTTCTTTACTGTGTAATATTGGTTACATCAGTATCACCTTTCATATTTAGATTTATTAAATTCAGTGCAGTGTTACCTACCACTTAGAAGAACTTTTGTGATAAAACTATAAATGTATAGTTTTATAGGGACAGGGAACCAACAGCAAAGGAATTTATGGGAAAATCAGTTTAAATCACTAATTTCTTATCATCAAAATTATTCCTGCATCCTTCTCCAAATACTGGCACAAAGTTCTAAAAATAGTAATTGAGTCTGAGACTCTTTGCTTTGAAGATATTTTGACTATGTGAAGTAGATGCATCTAGACTCAGGGCAGACAGATGAAAACTCGAACATTTGTGTGAAAGGAACATTGCTTCTATCTTAGACAAGATGTCATTGGTACTTTTTAGCCTTTATCCTACTGGTATATACTTTAGGAATTTATTTATGAGTGAACATATTAACAAAATAATGCATATCGGAAGCAAGATGCTTGTATAACTTCTAAAGAAGAGAAAATGCACCAACCCTCTTACTTTAAATAAATTACACATTTTTATAAGATTCATATGCACAGTTTACTTACTGATGTATGTTCCAAATTTTATACTGGAAAACAAAAGCTAATATTCATTGAAACTTAAAACTCGTACTACTAATTTATGATGTATATTAGAAATTTGAGGTTTGCAAGTTCCTCTTACCCATTTAGAGATAAGGATAATGGATCTTAAAAGCATCACCAATATTATGAGCTTCCAAGAGAGCCATTAACATGAGTGAGCCATCCGTGTATTTCCACATACATTTTAATTTTCAATTGTATCCTTTGATTGTATCTGACAATTTCTTTTTTGTGGAAATGCTGCTTTGTGATCAAAGAAGGCAAGAGGAATATCTGAAAGTTCCACTCTCTGCCTTTTTATTCTGAACAATAGTCATCAAGGATACACTGTGTGTTCTCCAGAAGTTTACTTTTGCATGCTGGGAGATAATTACAAGGTATTTGCTTTGCAAGCTGTAAGCAAGGCCGTGCACCATTGTGGCTGACATTAGCTGGGCCTTTGTTGTTCACAGATCAGGAAAAGAAGACCCACGCCAGCATCACTTGTGATTCTCAATGAACATAATCCCCCAGGTAAAGAGCATGGCGTCCTTTGGACTGATGGGACAGAATAGGATGGCTTCAAAGCCACCTAACAGCACGTTGTGGAAGAAAAGATTCAGTTCTGAATTTGAGTGAGCAACACTCTGGCAACTGGGGAAATGGATCATAAACAAAAATCAGAAGCAAATAATACAGGGATTAGCTTGTGTAACACACTGCTTCTCTTTAAAAGTGGCTCAGGGGTGATGGTATGCGGGGACATGTCTTGTTCGCACTGGTTGTCATGTGTTAAGGTGTTTGGATGGTGTCTGGTTCAGTGCTTATCAATGAGACTGGTGAAAAACTGCTTAATGACGTTTCCATGTTCAAATTACACTCCTAGAGATTTTTTTTTTTAATTCATGTCATGGGATGGGCAATAAACCAGCACAGGCTATAGCTTTACTGTGCTGAAGTCATCTCTGAATAATGCAATTGACAAAGAACCAGATCAATTTTCAGCACTGCCCATTTGAGAGCCATTCTGAATGGCTGCGTCCATTTGTTGAGGTTTTATTTTCCATTTCCTGTAAAAAATCAAAACTTCATTATTATTCCTGATGAAGAGCTATGATTTGCAATGCATACACATTATTTACTTACTGAGCAGGGTGATTTAGTCTTGCATTTCAATGTTACTTCTAGAAATATAAATAGGTTAGGAAAGGCCAAGGTAATGATTTGTACCAGGCAGAAGTGGTGTCAGGTATTTTGTAGGTATAAAAAACAAAAAGCTTGACTAGTGGACACATAATACATCTAATGATAGTTTGTAGTAGATGGCCTGTTTTAAGAGCAGCGGGGTAAAATAGTCCTTGTCTTCTGGATTCTAACTAGAGAAGCATATGAAAAGAAAGGAACATTCTTAGAGAATATTCATTATTAAAAGAAATACAGGAGAATTTGCAGTTGATGGGAAACAATTAAGGTATTTATTACTGATGAAAACAATCAAAATTGAATCTTCTGCATTCAAAAGGCTATAATATTTTAAAACTGTCTTCTAACTTATTATGTCCATTAGTAAGTACATGTTTGGCTTCTTCGAATGGTATGTTCTTGCAGTTTACCAATGGATTCAAGTGAGTAAACACAACGGCTAGGTAGTCTCTGCTCTCAGGTAATCTTGTAGTAATTTTCCATTGCTGCCTCACTCATTGTGGTAGACATCTCTGCCGGGTCCTGGAACTCATTTGTCCCTTATTCAAAGGATGCTGCAGCCCGAGGTCCAGGATGTTTCACACTGCCAGGGAGAAGCCTCCTGAGTTCTGCAGGCCTCTCCTATCTGTCCATGTTGAAGTTATGCAAGGAGCCTTCATTTAAGTGACTTCCATTTATGTAGGAGACTCTCACCTTCAGGACACCTGAAATAATAGCTATTTTTTCTTGAGCATGAAATATGTCCATTTTACAGATGTGGAGAGTCTGTATCCAAGAGCTGAAGTGAGTTCTGTGAAGCTATTCCTTGAGAACTGATGAATTCCAAAGACAAAATCCCATTAATCTGACAATGAAGCTCAAGCTTTCCCAGCAGTCTGACACATGTGCTGAACACTCAAGCTTCTATTACATGGTGATGGCTCTGTATGGGCATTAAATTCCTGTGACTAAGCAAACCAAAGCTTAAATAAGTCCTTTGGCTGGACCACATAATAGATTAGGGATTATATTTACATATCACTGAGAAACAGATGCAGGGTTCTCTAGTGACCTGTTTCTTACCAGAACTCCCCATCACTAGATGGCATTACCTTATTTTCCTAATGGATCTCTTCCTTCTCTCTGTGTTATAAGCCCCACTGGAGAGACAGTAGTTACATGTAGTCTCTCATCTTCATAATATCATCCCCCCACATGGGGTTATCTCCCCTAATGGGTAAGAGGCTGATCAGCCTATGGCTGTGTACAGGGCTAGTATCAGTGCACTTGGTTCTGGACTAATGATGGATTCTTGCAGCACAAACCATGAAAGCTTATAGTTTTCCCAGAAAAAAATGACCTAGCACTATACTTCTGGAGAGAGAACTCTAAGAGTCCTGGGGCAGCAAAAATCCCCAGTAAGTCAAAGCAGATTTGGGTGGTGCTCTTTAGTAGGCTGTGGTCTTTTCTGATCTATAATAGAAGGATTCTAATACATAGTCTTCCTTCAAGAGTAATTACAATAATCAAAAGAGCTAACATAAATCTACCTTAAAAATTACAGAGTGTAATAAGCATTAGGGATCACTGGCTGACTGTCTAGATTTTTGCATGTGATATTTAAGAGTTAAGATATATTAAAACAAGAAGAATGAAATCTTTATAATTGTATCCGTATTGAATATTTCTGCCTTATTCAGCAATTCTTTATGTTCCAAATATTATCTGAACAATAATAAAAAGCCTCACAATTTTCTTTTAAAGAGAGTACAAATAATTAATAAAAAACTTTAGAAAGACAGAATCTGAAAAATAAGATTGAATTCAACAATTGTTATGTTGTTAAGTAGCTGTTCAGATTACCAGATATAAGCATGTAAAGTGCAGCCACTGTGGAAATCCGTGTGGAGGTCCCATTCAACCCAACTATTCTCCTTCTTGGTGTTTTTCCAGAAGAACTAAAAACATCATACCATAGTCATATATGTATTCCTGTGTTTATAGTGGCACAGTTTGTCATAGCCAAATCTTGGAAACGACCCAAATGCCCATCAACTGAAGGATGGATTACAAAAGTTGTGGCATTTTCATACAATGGAGTATTAGCTATAAAGAAAGACAAACTTAAGGCTTTTATAGGTAAATGGATGCAACTAGAGACCACACTCATAAGTAACAGGTGATATTGTAAGAGTTAAGATATATTAAAACAAGAACTAGATGATGGTAGAATGATTCTGGAAGCTGGAAATTTGGGTGAACCTTTTAGAGACCAGTGCCCAAACAACAACCCCAAATCCATTTATTTATCACAAGGTGCGCACAACTGCAAGTACACCTGACTACTGAGACTTCAGTTTAGAAAAGTAAACAACTCAACCAATATCATCTGTGTCTTAAAAGAAAAATCAGACAGCATGCCTTCCATAGGTTTAACACCACTGGTGCAGTGAACCACTGAAGGCACTGTCATTGTCTTCAGATGCTTTTTGGGACTGGCAGTGTGAGTCACTTCGCAGCAAACTGCTTCTCCTTCTGTGTTTTCAGTTCGTCTTCTGATCAAAGCTCATCTGATTATGGCCACCTCTCTGAATTTCCACTCTGGAACATTTCTGTCCCTTCTTGTGTCCTTTGATGTTGGCTTTTATGATCTGTAGTTCGGTGGTGCTTTCTAAATTTTTATCTGGAGGAACACCTAGTGGCAAATCTTCTCTACACAGCAATAAATGGCAAATTTGCTCTTGGTAACAGTCTGACTCATTTACAAAGTACTTGATCTTTACCTGGCTTTGAGTTGACTTAGAAGAGGCTGTGTATTTGACCACAAGTGCGCTTTGGTTTGGGTCACGCATGTTCCCAAAAGGTCCACCTGCTGAAGGCTTGGCTGCTGGCCTATGCTGCTGTTAGAAGGTGGTGATCTTCAGGAGATCGGGCCTCATTGAAGTGCAGTCACTGGAGGAATGTCCTGGAAGTGACACTGGGGCAAAGGGTCTCTTTTTCTCTCTCTCTCTCTGTGCTCGGTTCAGTACATGACCACTCCCCCCCATAATCATCTGCCTCACCACAAAGCCAAAGCAATGGGGCCAAGTGACCTCAGAGACTGACCCGTGATTGATTGTCCTGCATGTTAACAGTCTTATCTCAGGTGTTTTAGCTCTATTAGGGTAGAAAGCTGATTAACAACCTTTTCTAAATCTAGAGCTAGGAAATCACTGTGGAAAATACTTAGTGTAAACCACATGGCTTCATGAGACACATAAGCCAATCCATAGTCCCGAGACTAGTTCTGAGACTAGCTCCGCTTCAAAAATCTCAGAGAAGAATCTATAATTATCTCTAGTTTTCTATTTCAGTGTTGGTCATTTTAGAGGTTAGAAAATACAGCTTCTTCTACCAAATGTGAGTAAAATTTCCCAGTTTACAACAACTGATCATTTATTCTTTGCAGCTAAAGATTGTCTTCTCATCTCTTAACATACTTGAAAGCATGAATTATGACTTTCTTTTTCATATCGAATATCCTGTCTTGATAAGGGCCTTAATGTACTCTATTGAAATATTCTTTCTCGGCCTTTGGAGCCACAGTGGGACAAGTGTGCCAGTAAAAAGCCTGCCCAAACCATGCCTTCTGAATATTAAAGATTGTGGCCTCCATCCTTTTCCACTTACTGTGAAGCAGAGGCAATATGGTTATGATTATATTTAATGGGCCTGATGTCTTTTAAACATGAGTGGACTAAATGTGACCAGGGCTAAGTGGAGATTTAGGTATGCCCAGGAGTTCTGAGGTCACTTAAAAGCTTACCGCACATCTAAAACTGGAACAAGAGACATAATGTGGAATGATTTGAAGGGAGATATTTAGAATTTCCTATCACAGGCAAATTTGGGGGTGATTAGGTTTCTGTTTGAAAGTTTCAACCTCATAACAACAGAAGGGAGTTCCTTAATCTCTCCAGATCTTAAAAATCAGTTAATATGAGAGATATGGGATCTATGAATTGCATAAACACATGATCTCCTTTCACCTTGGTAGCAGACCCAGTTATGTGTTCCCGAAAGGTCCACCTGCTGAAGGCTTGGCTGCTGGCCTATGCTGCTGTTAAAAGGTGGTGATCTTTAGGAGATTGGGCCTCACTGAAGGAAGTGCAGTCACTGGAGGAATGTCCTGGAAGTGACACTGGGGCAAAGGGTCTCTTTTTCTCTCTTTCTTTGTGCTTGGTTGTAGTACAGAAGCCTGAAATCCCTAACTGCTTTCACTGTTTGAGTCCACAAAGTGAAAAATGAAGGCACAGAGTTTTTGCCTCTTTTTTTTTTTTTTTTTTTTTTTAGTGGAACCAGGGATTGAATTCAGGTCCTTGTGGTTGCCAGGGAAGCACTTAGTCCACTGAGCCATCTCCTCAGCCCCAGTTTTCACCTCTTTCAGTTTGGCAAACCTCCTGGGATTCAAAAACTAAGTCAATGAATGAGATTTTTATGCCGAGACCGGGTCTTACTATATGGATCCGGCTGCTCTGGAGCTCACTACGTAGGCCAGGCAGGTCTCAAGCTGGCAGCAATCCTGATGCCTCAGGCTCCCAATTGCTGGGATAACAGGTGTGTACCACCCTACCTGGCTAGGAGAATGTGAAACCTCAATATTTAGAGTCCTGAGACATTCGAGGATGGTTAGAGTATAATGCCAAACTCACAAGACAGAAGAAAAAAGACCTCCAGAAATATCTGATGGTTTCTAATGAGCCTGAGACAAAAATAATGGGAGCTTTACAGCATCACCAAAGTAGAAGGGGAAGTTTATTTCCAGAGTTAGAGACGTTCACATGAATGACGCTCTTTATGAAGCTCAGACGACTGCATGATCAGAAGCCAACTGGATGCCTTGAGTGAGCTCCAGCGGTCACAGAGGAAATTCCAGGGACCCTTCAGTCAGGGTAAGACACTGTCAGGCCTCCAGAGACAGCTCATCAACCATCATCTGTATTCAATAAAAAACCCTACGTGCCAATGGTTTGTACGAGTACATTGCATTTTAAGTTTCCTTGTCTTCTTTGGGAATGTGGCTAGAGACTGTTCTGACCCATGGTCCTCCGTGATTGCTTAGCTTTATGTCTCCTTGTCACTCTTCATTCCAGTACATAACAAAGGTCCAGTGTTTGAAGATCATTGAATAGTTAGCTGGAATTAAAGTCCAAGGAATTGTCAGAAGGGCCTTTTTCTTCTGCTCAGCTTTTATTTCTGAGTTATGGGATGCCAAGCCATACTGATTGATTTAAGGACACGTGACACCGTTCACTGTCAGCGATCTGCGAGCTGTGCCATGGTAGGACTTCTTCTCCCATCCTTGTTCAGTCTGTGCTACTGAACTGCCTGATAAATTAAACAACTGAGCCAGAGAAGTTCCAGCTCTTAGCAATGCTGAGGTGTGCCGTAGTGCAATCCTCACACTAGCTAAAAGGAAAAATGAAAGGAAAAAAATCATAAATCTGAAATATTTCTTGTTTGTCTTGGTAGGATGCTGCCTTTTATTCATTTTGAGTAATAGCAGAACCTACTCACCTTTACTGTGGATTTTTTTTTTTCCTGTACTTTAGGGAAGGGTCTACAGGGTGTTCAGGGTCTCACAACTAGATTGGACTCAGTGATGTGCCTGTGTACAGCCTCGCAAGAGCTAGGATTACAGCTGCGCCCCATCACTCCCAGTCTCAATTGCCATCTCAGTGTACCCGGGGGCAGAGCCAGCACGGCAGGCCCGGGGATCGAACCCCTGGTCCCTGCCATTGTTTGCAGGTACTTAATCTACTGAGCTATTTGGCCGGCCCTACTGTGGATTCTGAAAAATTAGATGGTTTGGTGAGATGTGGCAGAATGGGAGTGTTGATTGCCTTTATCCTTTTGGCCTCTGTTTTCCTACCTGTGGTGGGGGGTGCAGCAGATGAAGCTTCCTGAGAAGGTCGTTTGTGTGACATAGGGGGTCTGGCTTCAGAAAGCAGTGGGATCACGTCTCAGTTCTTCCTGTAGCGGTGGTGAGGCACAGGAGTGTGTGACTAACCATCTAGCTCAGCTTCTTTCTCCTCTAAGCAGAATATGAGGGCTTGAGAAATAGATCATGCACAGCCTACTACCTACCAGTGGACACCCACAACGTGCCTTGTTACACCCTGCTTGGAAAAGCAGCGAAGTTCTCCTCAATCTGCATTTTCATTAGAAGATGGCCCTGCCCTTTTCTTGTCCTGATGGTGTTAGGCAGTGGCAAACAGTGTCCCTAAAAGATAATAATATTTGGTAACAGAAATATTGTACAGTGCTTCCTAGCACATTACAAGAAGCATATACTAACATGAAATTATTATATGTTCTATGGTGTGCAATATTTGGCCAACTGAGCATGTTTCTGTGCAAATATAATTTTCATAAAATAAGTGTCCCTTAGTATTTTCCTTAAAATAAGCATGATGCTGATGTTTATGAAGTTATGAAGAAACTATTGCAAGAAATAGACATGTTTGTGATAAACTTGTATTTGACAAAAAATGAAATTATAATTTTGTATGTTGAAAAACAGCAGGTTGAAAATCAAGTATAAAAATCATGTGGAGACATCTACCAAACACTTGGTTGTTCACATTTGATTTCACTACAAAGCTCTCATGTCCTTCCGAATGGCTTTCCTGTGCTATACCTTGGCTGTGTGCAATTCCTTTGATTCTTTGAAGTCATTCTCCTCTACCAGTTCTTAAGCCATAGTCTTGATGGTCTCGTTTGTGTAAACCATTCTCCATCTTTTCCACCAATTTCTCTTAAGCTATAGCACCAGACTCACTTAAAATCTTAAGAGCATTCCCCCATTTGACCTATATTTTAGTTATGCTATTCCAATTCTCTCCTCCCACCTTCCATTCTTAAAACCACTTGTTAGTTTATGTGGTATACCCAGTTCAATATGATATTTTTTGAATTTTAAAGAGAAAATAACAAAAAAAAATTTAAAAAAAGATGCTACACCAGTTGATATATTGCATGTTGTTATGTTTAAATTAGTTACTCAGAGTACAAGATACCAGCATTTAATTGTCCAAGCAATGTTAACGCACACCTTTCTGTTCAATGAAATCTGAACTGCTAAAGCCAGGGTGAAATTAATTCTGGCCAAAGAATAAGGACTCTTTTCTACTTTGCTTATTATGCTATAAAGCATTTGTATGACTTTGGTTTTAATCTTGTGCTTGAAACTTTCAGTGATGGGGTCCAAGCTAAATTTTTATTATTTGTTCTGAACTATTAGTGAAATAGTGGTTAAATGCCCCTAAACTACTAAATTAAAATAAAGTTTTACAATCCTCAAATTTAATCAGCAAACTTTTGACAGCTACTCTGATTAAACCATGGTGTTATTGTTATTCTGGGTAAAATAGATTGAGCCCCCATTTCTAGCATCAAGGAGAAATTTACACAAGGCATACATATTTTGATGGTGAAATCAATATACATAGCAAAAGACACAAAAGATGCAATAGTATATGGCAAAAATACCAAAAGCATTTTACTTCAGTACATAAAAGTGTACTGCAGAACTCTTTTAAAGTTCAGACTTCAATGTAAATGAAGTACAGCACAAGAGGGGGAGACGTATGAGTACTGCTTCATTCTATCTGCTTTTTGGAGTCATCACCAAGCAAGAGAACAGTGATGGCAGTAAGGCAAGGATAGGCTGACTAGGGCTGGCATTTCTGATTTCTAGTTTTCAAGGCTAGGTCTTACTTTCAGGGAAGGGATATAAGTTGAAGCTTTGGCACCATCCCAGTTGGAAATCAATCTGGTGGCTGCTTCCCGCTCACTCTAAGAAAATGGCTCACCCCAAGATGCTATGAGCTAGAAAGCTGGGGTCGTGGAGCTCCATTTTATTTTTACCCCCATCATATTTCATTAATTATGGTAATTAGGAAGAAGAGAACCTGAGTCCACTAAATCAACAGATATACTTTTTTAGTCTGCATAAACACAGGTGGCAACATCCTCGGTAGACCTGTGTAGCTTACCTCCACACTCAGTTTCAAATTTGAGAATGAAAAGGTTGCTAACAGCTCTTTAATTGATGAACTGAGGATCATAGTGAACACATCAGTAAGTCAGTGAGCATCTGAGAAAAAAACTAATGCAGCCAGGTAATGTAGAGAAGAGCTATTTCCCAATTTCTTTACTTCGGAGCTGCTCGGCAGCAAGCCCTTCCACCTTGAGACTTCGCTGTTCTGCTCCGCCGTGGTCTAGGCCTGACCTTCATTGAGAAGTGATCCCACGTTTCTCGACACGGTGTAGAAGCAGGGCTTCCCCCGGCGCTTCCGCGGCATCCGCGGGTGGCGTGGGCTGCTAGCAGGGCCCAGAGGAAGACTGTTTGGGGTGTGAAAGTTCCTTTCAAGACTTTCAGGTTTCGGGAGGCTGAGGCAGGAGGATTGTTGTGAGTTCGAGACCAGCCTGAGCTACAAAGTGAGCTTAAGGCCAGCCTGAACTGCATAGTGAGACCCTGTCTCAAAAAGACAAAAAAAAAAAAAAAAAAAAAAAGACTTTCAGGTTTCTTAAAGCAGAAAATTACAAATGCAGTTTCATTAGACCTGAAAGAGTGACTAAAATCTAAAAGGTACAATAGATACTGTGAAAGGGAAAGAACTTGTTCAGTGGGAAGGAAGGACTGGGATGAGGAGGAGGACAAATGAAAGAAGGGAAGAGATATATTTAGGAATGTATGCAGAATAGCTTGGATAATTGTGCTGTCGATTTCTGCTGTTCTTTTGAAAGGAGCAGTTAATTTTTAAATTGTTTTCTTTTTATTTCTTTATTTTCCTCTTCTTTTGAATTTCTTATAACTCTTTTGTTATTGTTTTGCGTTTTTTTGGAATGAATCTTGCATATTTATATCCGGTATTCAGAGCAGCTGTAATGGTCCTTCACTTACCGTGGAGGTTATGTTCCGGACACTCCCACCTTAAGTGAAAATCGGCAAAGTAGCGATGATATATATATATCATCGCTATATATATATATATATATATATATATATATATATATATATATACATATATATATATATATATATATACATATATATATATACATATATATATATATAAAGCATATATATATATATGCTTTATAAACCTCACACTCTTGTAAGCCTTTCCCACACTTTTGAAAACACATGTAGTGTTCTTAATCATTTTCTAAACTCGTAAAACCTATTTAATTTTAGCAACATACTTATACTGTAGGGTACTGCAAAAGTCCACAATATAGTGAAGAATCTGTGATAAATAATTTACACTATTATTTTCTGAAAACCCTTAGCGAACCAGGCACCTGCTTAGGCAAGGGCAGGGACCCGGGTTAAGTCCCCAGTACCACCTGCCATGCTGGGCCGGCCCCTGGGTGCACTGAGCCAGTCACCAAGACCCCGCATGGTGTCAAATGCCTGTTACCCAAGCACTATGGGAGGCTGAAAATAGGAGGATCACTGTGAGTCTCAGTTGCATAGTGTAGACCCTGTAATAACTATATATATACCCATAGAACAGTGAGTTTGGCAAAGTCAAATCACTAAATAGCAAGGGGCTACTGAAATTTGAAGATAGTATTATGAAATACAGCAACCATTGTTGAAGTCCTACTAGTTTCTTTAGTGATATTTTGTATCATTCCTAATGCTGTTTTTTCTATCACTATTTTGTGTTCTTTAATCATCATCATCATTATCATAGAAATGGAGATAACTGAGTAGTCAGAATCCAGAGATGCTGGCGCTGTGGGTCTGCATGGGTCCTCGCCTCAGTAATTATGGAGATTAAACCCAGGACAATTGTGTGAATTTACAGGCAAAGGCTTTAACTGGAATGTAAGAAAACACCAGGAAGGGACTCCATTTTGAGGAGAGGAAAAGCTAAGGGGGCCCAGGATTGAGAGAGACACCAAGCTGATCCCTTAGCCAAGGAAAGAGGCCAGATTTTATGGGTTCGTGAGGTGGCTCGGTCATGATCTTGGTTCTGGTTTTGCAGCTCTGGAGAGGTCCCTGGCCACATCCCATCAGATCCCCAGGGAGCAGCCTCAGTGTTGCGGAATCTAAGTGGACCTCAGGTTGACCCCAAGACCAGAGACTTCTAGGCACTTATTTTGGGGACTAAAAAGTGTTGTTGGAATATTGCTGTTCATTGCTTATCTCAGTGTCTCATCTTTTTTATTGTATTTTAGGGAAGGCTCTACAGGGTGTTCAGGGTCTCACTACTAGATCGCACTCCTAGTGATCCGCCTGTTATAGCCTCCCAAGAGCTAGAATTATAGGAACATGCCACCATGCCCAGTGTCAATTGCCTTCTCAGTGTGCCCTGGGGGTGGGGCCAGCATGGCAGGTCCAAGGATTGAACCCCCAACCCCTAATCTGCTGAGCTATTTGACTGGACCTAAAATTTCTGTCATTACTCTTTTTTTTTTTTTTAATACCAGGGATTGAATTCAAGACACTGTGCTTGCCAGACAGGCACTTATTTTCCTGAGCTATCTCCTGGTCCCTGATGTCTCCAGTCTTGAAAGGGGACAAGATAGGTTGGATAAATTTAGGGCTAATATACTACTTATTACTAGTTTTTAGACAGATACTTTTTAAAAGACCAACCTGCCTACATGTAGAACTTGGTAGCAATAGGGCCTGAGGTTTTAAGGTGATAAAAGAGACAGAAACTAAAGGAAGAGATCCAAGCTGCTAGTTGTAGTTAGCACCGGGCATCTGCAGGCTAACTAGAGAGTCACTATACTTCCACAGAAGCAGCTTGTAAGTCCCTGACAGCCTCAGAAGTAAAACCACAAATCACGCTCTTGATGAGTGTC
Source organism: Ctenomys sociabilis (assembly GCA_004027165.1). Classification (NCBI taxonomy): domain Eukaryota; kingdom Metazoa; phylum Chordata; class Mammalia; order Rodentia; family Ctenomyidae; genus Ctenomys; species Ctenomys sociabilis. Next base: position 49,426 of record PVKA01007932.1, read on the forward strand.
AGGTTAAGAGCCTAGGGACGTTGATCTGTTCCCTGTCCCTCAGTGACGATCTGCAACTGTTTGATTTTTCTCATCTGGTTTAGTCTTAGCAATGCTATAGTAATGGAAAATTGTTGAGATTGATGAGGTTATGAGGGAGAATAGAGAGGACACAGAGTATAAACCACTCTTGAATTGGGAACCAGTCCTGAGTTAGGGCTCAGGGGCACATGTGCCTCTGTCCTCAAAGCTGTCCCAACTGTCTTACTGAAAAATACCTCTCAAATCAGTTTCCACAAAGCCTGCAAAAAAAACTTTTCTTTTGGCAGTGCTGGAGATTGAACACAGGACCTTTCGCGTGCTAAAGAGCACTCTAAGAAGGAGCTACATTCCCAGCATCTTTTTAATTTTGAATCAGAGTTCCGTTAAGTTTCCTGGTCCTATGATCTATCTGCTTAGCTGGGATCACAGGTGTGCACCCTGGTGTCTGTGGCTGGGATCGCAGGTGGGAACCCTGGTGTCTGTGGCTGGGATTGCAGGTGGGCACCCTGGTGTCTGTGGCTGGGATCGCAGGTGGGCACTCTGGTGTCTGTAGCTGGGATCACAGGTGGGCACTCTGGTGTCTGTAGCTGGGATCACAGGTGTACACCCTGGTGTCTGTAGCTGGGATCACAGGTGTACACCCTGGTGTCTGTAGCTGGGATCACAGGTGTACACCCTGGTGTCTGTAGCTGGGATCACAGGTGTGCACCCTGGTGTTTGTAGCTGGGATCGCAGGTGTGCACCCTGGTGTCTGTAGCTGGGATTGCAGGCGTGCACCCTTGTGTCTGTAGCTGGGATCACAGGTGTACACTCTGGTGTCTGCAGCTGGGATCGCAGGTGTGCATCCTGGTGTCTGCAGCTGGGATCACAGCTGTACACCCTGGTGTCTGTAGCTGGGATCGCAGGGTACACCCTGGTGTTTGTAGCTGGGTTCACAGGTGTATACCATGATGTCTGTTCAGCTACAGACACCAGGAGTGCACTCTGGTATCTGTAGCTGGGATCACAGGAGTGAACCCTGTGTCTGCATCTGGGATCATAGGTGTGCACCCTGGTGTCTGTTGTGGAATCTTACCTTTTGTAGTTGTTGCCAATACTCTTAAAACACAAATTCTCTCAAGGTGTAACACAGTTGTTCCTCACCCCATAGAGAAGTAGTTTTCTGGGACTCAGGAGTTGCCTGTGAAATCCTCAGTGGAGGGCGAGGGAGGTCCCCAACTATGTCCCAGAACCGCAGATTCCCTCTCAGTTCACATGCTAGCCTTCCTAGGATTTCAGGGGTCCAGAACAAGCTGGACCACTTCCCTGCTGGACCTGTGCACCTGCCATGTGCTTTCCGTGTCGTCCAGGGTCTTCAGATCATTTACTTAGGTATAGCAATAACCCAAGGGCTGAACAAATTTTCTTGTGAAATAAATTGCTAATATCTGCATTATTGAAGGGAACTATAGTGACTGCATAAGATAAAAGTGCCATTTTTTCCTTGGCATGCATATCTGAGAAAAGTACTTTATGAACTAACATAGAGAATTTTGTAATTTATCTTCCTCCTCCTCCTCTCCCTCTTTTCCCCTGCATTCTGTGAGAACAATTTTCCATCATTGTACGAAACAATTTTCAAAATCACAGCCTACATATGAATGTATACTAGCCTGTTTGTAAAAACAAAACTAAAGGCACAAAATGGAAAAATGAGGATAATACTTTGAAATCCAATTTTAGAATAATCTTCCTCAATGACAATAATTTATACATTCCTACCTGTTTTGCTGATAAAAGACGATCATTAGAAAAACGTAGGCAAATCTGTTCATGCACAAATACAGACATACATGCATCCAGAAGTCAGATACCCAGTTGTAAGTGAAATAAAACAAAAACAAGCAAAAAAGCACTATGTAACTATATATCCATGTAATAAAATTCACAGCCAAGTGGCCTGATGTGCAAAATGACCAGGGCCAGCCAAATGGTGTGGCAAAGTTTTCTTCATTGCTGTTTCAAATGGAATAAGCCAATTACAGTTTTAATTTCTAGCTCTTTGAATTTAAAACCAATAAAAGCTGATGATATTATTTTGAAAAACCTTGACTAAAACATTAAAATAACTTGCACAGATTGAAATGGTGAGGTTTATTATTTTTGAGAAAGCTAGGTATCTTTACAGTTACTTTTGCTGTATATGCATACTGCTTTAGTATCATGTATCTCAAGGCCCAGAAGGTAGCTCAGCAGCATAAGTGCCTGCCTGGAAAGTAAGGTCCTGAGTTCAATCCCTGATAGCAAAACATAATTATGTATCTCATTTGAGTAGGCTTCAAATGCCGATTTCCATGATGGACAGACATCAGACGTATTATGATGAAATGCAGAACTTCACTCCTCTTGCTGCCACCAGAAAGTCAATATCTGATTTTGAATGCAACATCCATCTCTGAAAACCCCGTTTCTGTGCCTTTCTCAGCATTTCTGTCAACAGTAACTGTGTTCTTCTGATCACAGAACCCTGCAAGAGTGCAAGCATTCCAGAGCTCTCTGCCTCTCCCTGCTACCTCGTTCCCTGCTGCCTTCCTCGCTAGCCTAATCTGCAGGAGGAACCTGTCCCTCTGCACTTTCATTGCTTCTAATCACTCTGTGACCCTTGCTGTTTTATGTGCTTGAGCTTGCAAAGTACCTTTGGAACCATGCTTTCATAACTTTCACCGTAAGGAGTGGTTTTGTGCAGTTGGTTTGTGTGTGTGTGTGTGTGTGTGTGTGTGTGTGTGTGTGTGTGTGTGTATGTACTGTTTAAAGAGCCATATCTTAGGCTCTGTGAATGAGCATTTTATATTTTATAATTTACCCCTCAGAACTTTCAATTAGCTATGATATGCACATGGGATCTTCTCACGAATAGGTTATATATAAGATACAATGAAAATATTGCTGTTGAAATACAATGAAAGGCACATTGCCATTTATCGCTCACCAAATGCTTCCCCTTGCTTTGGACACACTTGCCCCACGACGCTTGCCGCTTTCTGAGGCAATCTGGAAGCCCTTCTCTGGGAGTGATTTTAGTCAGGCTGTCGTGACTGCCTTGGTTTCCTAAATTGACTTCCATGGTTCTCTTTCACGGTTCTTCTGACCTTAGAGAAGCACAGAGCTGCATTGTGTGGACTAGGACATGGTTTGGCGGCTCCACGAGCCTGTCTTTCATTGGATGGTGCTCAGCAAGAGCAGTCGCTGCACTTTTTTTTTTTTTTTTTTTATCACATCATGTAAAGAACAGAGAATTCCAGAACCACTTCACAGACCATCAAGAAAATGCATGAGCATGTTGAAAACAAGGAGGATTCATGCCGATGTGTCTTTTACTACCAGAGTAATTTATTTATTTATTTATTTTATGTATTTAATACAAGGTCTAAGGGTCTACAGGGTCTTACTATGCAGATCAGACTTGTAGTGATTCTCCTGTTTTCAGCCTCCCAACTGCTGGGATTACAGGCACACGCCATCATGCCCAGTGTCAGTTTCCATCTCAGCGTGCCCTGGGGTTGGGGCTGGCATAGCATCCCAGGGATTGAACCCCAGCTGCAGTGCTCTGCCTAAGCAGGCACTTTACCCTTCTGAGCTATCTGGCCGGCCCCTGCCATAGCATTTTAAAAACATTTACCGCATATTGCAATTAAGACTTGTATAATTTTATCATCTATACATCATTTTCTTTAAAAAAATATTTATTTATTTATTTATTTGGTATAGGGTCTCATTACACAGTTTTGACTCATGGTGATCCTCCTGTCTCAGCCTCTCCAAAGCTTGATTTTAGGTGTGTGCCACCATGCCTGGTTTTGGTGGCCAGCTTGGTGTGCCCAGGGTTCTGGGGCTGGCATGGCATGTGATACATGCCATGGGAATCTAACCTATGTCCTTGTGCTTGCTGGCAGGTACTTAGACCCCCAGCCCTATGTATCATTTTTATTTCTTCTTTGAAATAACTCAGCAAACTCCTCTTTAGTCTATAGAATCTTTATTACATAAATTGTTGACAGTTACACTAACACTGAGCCTTGAATAAAACAAATTTTTTTTTTTTTTTTTTTGTCTTTTTGAGACAGGGTCTCACTGTGCAGTTCAGTCTGGCCTTAAGCTCACTTTGTAGCTCAGGCTGGTCTCGAACTCACAACAATCCTCCTGCCTCAGCCTCCCTAGTGCTGGGATTACAGGCCTGTGCCACCACGCCCGGCTGAATAAAACAAAATTAATGAACAAAGAATGAAATAAAATGTGTTAGATTATGTTTATTACTGTCACTCTTTTTGTTTGTAAATTTGGGCTCAAAAATTTGCATTTGCTTTGTTCATTTGCCACGTGAGCCTCTCTGTTGAAGAGAGTTGTTGAACATGTAAGAAGAATTAAAGAGCAACTAGTGACAGACCCAGACAGATTTGTTTCCCAAAGAGCTGTAATGATTACCCACTCTTTCAGCATCAGGGATTCTCAGCTCTGCCCACTTGCCCTAATGATTAAAGGGTATTCAAGAAATGAGGCCAGAGACCCATTTACCAACACATTTCTGTGAATTTAAACTACTTGAGTGATTGAACTAAAATGGCTCATCTCAAATTCTACCACGGGTAATTTCACTTGGTGGATAGCCCGGAGATCCTGCTTTGGCCAGTAAAACACATTTTTATATTCAAGGGCCTGGAGATAGCTGTAGATATTTTCAGCCTGGGTCTATGGTTGTAATCATTATTGGAAGCAAGGAAAACATCAGCTTTTTCATTTATGTAGAAAATTTCAGAGTAAGAAACCTATTCAAAATATATTTTGAAGCATATATAAAATACAAAAGACAAAATACCTTCTAAGTGAAGAAATAAAACTTTTAAAAAAGAAAAAAGATGTAAGTTTAAAGGAGTTCTCGGTAATATAATTTACTTTCAATAGTTCTACAGTTTGCAATCCTATTTGTCTTATAATTTTTCAATAACTGTCAAATAAGTTAGCTTCTCTTTCATAGAAGGAGGATTAAAAGAAAGCTGACCAAAGTCAAAGAAGCTAGAAACTCAATATATGTGAAATTCAGATGTAGCCTATGCATCCAAGACCAACATACTTTCTGCTGCGTTGATACTGTTTCCTTTTCTAGAAATATGTGACATCATATATCCTTTTGCCATTTTATCATTGTCACCCTTATGGAAATAAATATAAGCAAGTTCTTCATTGTAGCTATGTCACGTGGCATTCTGTTTAGTATGATAGCCCAGGGTGTGCATCTATCTTTATTCTAACAGAAATTTCTTTTGAAGTGGTAACTCAGTATGTTTTTATTTTTCTTTTCCTTGAAGCTTACTTCCTTGGAGAATTTCTTTTAAAGTTAAACTAGACATTTTACTATATAAGCAGCAAGCTAAACAAAACAAATAAGTCAAATAAAAATTTTAAAAATTCTTATCCCTCATGACTTTCTTGGAATAGGACTCTATTTATTTATTCATCTCTTTGTTGGTGCCCATACATTTTCTTTTAAATTAGTTATTTTTACTTAAATATTAGAAAGCGAAGAGTTCACCTTTGACTTCTAGATGACCCAGAGTAGGGTTGATTTGTGCATGTACTGAAGGGTCATCTTCCCTTCCCAACTGCTATTATCTGTCTTATACTACCAGCTTCAGATCAAATCCCTTTAAATCCATTAAACCTGAGCGGATCACTCCAGATGGAGGGATTTAGACCAGAAGAAGGAACAAATGACTGTATTCAGCAGCACATTTTTCTCTAGTGGATGATCCCAGGCTTTCCTGTGATCTAACAATGTCCTGAAGAAATGAATTGTAGAGTTAAAAAATTATCATGCAGATGGGGAGAAGAAAGACATTGTCATGAAGGCCTTCATTGTATTTTAGATATTTGTTAAGTCCGCTCTGGATAACAGAACTGCAGAATATGACCAGAGGGATCTAGAGTGGGCAAATGGCTGCAACACACAATTAAAATTAATCTGATGCATCTGTAAGACTCATTTCTTATTCTTGTCCCTGATTTCTACAAGTGCTTACAGCAGTTGCATAACTTGGATCATCATGAGATCCTACTCAAGTATTATGTGCATAATTTAAAGTGGCCTTCGAAGTATAACACCCTGGATGAAGAATGTCCTAGAGATCATCTTAGTAAGAAAGAATCTTATTGGCAGAGGACTTGAATCGGTTGTTTTGTTGTTTTAGTACAGCAATGCCCGCAGTTAAGAACCACAGGTAATTAGTAACAACAAATGCATAGCCAAGTTTGCATTATGATGACTTTAGGACTTCTTGAACTTCATAAGACAATATTTTTTTGGCAGAACTGGGGATTGAGCTCAGGCCCTTGGGCTTGCCAAGGAAGTACTTACTCTACGGAGCCATCTCCCCAGTCCCAAAAAGACAATTTGAAGCTTGAATAATTTTTTTAAACAGAGAGGAACAAAACAATAAAAATGATACAGAATTTCAAGCCAAGATGCTAGGAAATTAAAATGGTTAGCTATATTGTTAGATGACATATTGTTATCTTCAAAGTAGTTGCTCAGATTACATATGTGTCTTAGTTACTTTTCTCTTGTTTCTGAGACAAAATACTTAACACCTAAAATTAAGGAAGAAAGGTTTATTTAACTCACAGCTGAGTATGGAGGTTTCAGTCCATACTCAGCTGGCTCCAAGGCAGAGTGGCACATGGCAGAGGGCAGCAGTTCACGGTGGCAGAAAACAGTAAAGAGCCAAAGGGAGGAGCAGCTGGCCAGCTCCGAAGCTCCTTTCCTCCCTTATATTGTACGCAGGCTATCTGCCTGAGGGTGGTTGTAGAACTCACATCCGTAATCCCAGCATTGGATCATGAATTAATCACAAACTCCAGAAGCCTGCCCCATGACTACATGATGCTTTGGGGGAACAACTAGACACAAACCATAACAGCATGCAAAGTTGATCAAGCGATATAAGTACTAACTGTTCTTTTCAATGAGCCAATAGAAATTAATAGCACAACTATCTTAAATATCTTCTGTGTATTTTATTTTTCCTTATTTTCTCCTTTCCCTCATCCCAGTTGTTCTTTCCTTTTGAATAGTTTCTTACCCTTTTACTATATCTATTGTACCTTTCGTATCTTATCTACTCTTTCAGTTTCTTATACTAGGGAGGCAATACGATATTTGCACATGTGGGTCTGACTTATTTCACTTACGATTATGGTCTCTAGTTGCATCTAGTTATTTATAAAAACTTCATGCTTATCTTTTTTATACATGAGTAATACTCCATTGTATAAAAATACCACATCTTTTTTATCCATTTATCTGTTGATGGGCCTTTGGGTTGCTTCCAAGATTTAGCTATGATGAATTGTGCTGCTATAAACATGGGTGAACATATATTGCTATGGTACGATGTTTTCAGTTCCTCTGGGAAATACACAGAAGGGGAACAGATGGCTCAAATGGGACCTCTAATCTTAATTTTCTGAGGAATCCCCGCACTGAATTCCACAGTGGTTGTACCAGTCTGTACATCCACCAATGGTGGAGAAGGGTTTCTTTTTCCTTACATCCTGGTCAGCAGTTTTTATTGCTTGATAATGACCAAGTCTATTCTTCAATTCTAATTTTTTTTTTTTTATTTTTTCTTTTCTTTTTACTTATCTTTTGCGGAACCGGGGATTGAACTCAGACCCTTGTGCTTGCCAAGGAAGCACTTATTCCACTGAGCCATCTCCCCGGCCCTCCAAGTCTATTCTTTTACCATCTTTTAATTATTTCCATCAGATTCTAAAATATCAACAAAATGCAGACACTAGAAAACAGAATATGTGTTCATTCTCATGCTTTCTTATAAGGTTTAAGAAAGAAGCTAATACAGGAGTTCAAGAGTTCAATATCATCAGCCAGTAGCAGTCTCCATCCTGCTAAATGGTCACCTGCTCCCCTGCTGTTTTAGCAAGGTATATGGCCAGAAGAACACCAACTAGATTTTCTTTTTTATTGCATTTATTATATTTTATTTACTAATTTTCCTTAAAGCTTTTATTTATTGGAAATAAACTATCAGGCAATACTTAGTAATCTTGTGGTCAATACTGAAAGTGAAACATTGTACTATGCATCCAAACATTTAAAATTATACAGTTTTACCTAAAAATCCATTTAATTGGCTTTATGTCAAAAATCTATAAGATTTTTATTAAGCAGAACTTAATGATTATAAGAGAAATCCTTTTAGGTAGACCTTGTACCTCACTTGGATTCTTCTCCTTGTTTTTGTGTACAAGGGGAGACCATTGTGACGCCCGTGAATTTTTTTGCAAGTCAAGGCATGTGTATGTGTATGCATATGTATATGTGCTTGTGTGTTGTGTACTATCCGTATCTCTAGTCTCATTTAACAGCATTGTAGCTGCTGTATTCCTTTCTGACTGAGCCAGTTAAGGTTGTGCTCAGTCTTCTGATTGCTGGGTAATCATTAACCTGCCCCACTGTGGGCACACAGCTTTCCTCCTGCCTCACACCAGTGATCTCACTGCAGCTCCCTCTCTTCACTCCTAACTGAATTTGACATTCTTCTTAGCACTTTTTCCAGACATACTGTAACTTACTTTCTATTAAGACAATATCTTCCTTTTAATATCTTTCTGTGTAGAAGCTAGAGTTCGGAATTGCTTTGTCATTAGAGCCAAAGGTCTGCAATTCACTTCAGTGAAAAATATGAACAGCACTGGTATCAAATTCTTTATGAGAAAATAATTCCCTTAGATATGAAATAAATTTGAAATGGTGACATAAAGTAACTTGAGAAGTACAGTCTGATTTTCTCCTCCAAGTCTTATTCTTTAAGAACTATATATACACTGAAACAAAACAACAAAAATGAAACACATTAAAATATTATTTCTAATTAAATTAAGAAATTTATGTTTTTATTAACAATATTTGTTTTGTATTACCAAATTCTCTTTGCTCAATATAGAAAAATGAGATGTTTATAAAATCTTGGTTAAATGTTCAATAAAGGAAAGGTATGCCCAACATAACTCCCCAAAATACTATTTCAAAGGACTGAAAATATTGTTGACTTTTTCAGTCCCTTCTCATGCCATGAGCCAGCAGCTGGGGAGAAAATGCAGACAGCCTTTTCTCCCTGCTGCCCCGTCTCTTCAATTTCTCTGAGGGCTCCAACTTTCCTTTCAGATCCTTTCTGAGTCGCAGGGATGCACCTCCCTCCTTTTCGTTTCCAAGTTGTTATTTTCCAGTGTCTGGATTCTGGATCTTGGAGAGGTTGATTTGCTACAGCTTTTGTCTCCACCATCTTCCCGGAAGTTCTCCTATTATTGATCTTTCAAGATTTTTATGAATATACTTCATGATATAGGTTAATTTATATGTTTAAAAACCTCCAAATCTGAATGACAAGTATTGCAATATCCTCATTAAAAGCCATCAAACTTTTGATTGAAGAAAAAACATATATTTAAAACTTTTTGTGAGATGTATACATCATATTTCTTCTATTACTTATTAAACCACATCACCAAGAGTGACGGCCAAATAAAAAAATTAAACAAAGGCTAGAGCTTAAAGACAAATAACAAAAACCTCCAACTCTGCCATCAACTTACCATGTTGAGATAGAACCAATCTGTATTCTCTCCCATTGTTAGGCAAACAGCAAGAAACGTCCTATGATGGGGTTAGGGGATGGAGGGTATTTGAGGCACCCTAGGAAAGTCTCAGCGTAGTGCCAAAAAGGACTCACTGACTTAGAAAGCAGCCTCACAATTTGTCAGTATTTTAAACACTGTAAAATGGGAACAGCAATTTGAGATCTGCTGTAAATATACTTCCATCATCTTTTCCAAGCCCTTCTCCTGTATTTCATTGGCTTTGCTCTCTTTTTGGCCCAATCATGCTTAATTTCCTAGTCTGAAGGAATTATGGGTGAAGTCAAGTTAACCAGCTCTTGTCAGCCCTAGATTCACATCTCTGGTCAGTCAGATTTTTATATACTAACCATTTCTATCTTAAATCTTTGGCTAGAATTGGTTTTTGCCTGGTTAGATACCATTGTTTTATTTTACTATAGTGTTTGCATTTTTAGATAGTTAGGTACATTTTGTTTCATGTAATTTTGCACGTGGACCTGCCCAGAAACGTTTTCCAACAGTGCTAGACTGAAATAGAATATAGTTCTGTGATGAGCCAGTTGTTACATTGTACTGTAGCTAGATAGACATACACCAGTCTTACAGCCTTTCTTACCTGCTGAAACTTAATAGTCAGCATCTATGAGTTTTGATAAATTATAACTGGGGAGTGTGTGTGTGTGTGTGTGTGTGTGTGTGTGTGTGAGATGTGTGTTGGGGACAGGTAGAGGGGAAAAAAGGGCTGAGAGAAACTAGAACATACCATTTGGACACTGTACAAATTAACCTTTTAAAAAACTGCTGGTTACCCTAGTTTCCACTAAAACCACAATGTTTTCATTGATTTTGGTTAAAAGGGTTATTATTATTTTATGAACAGAAGAAGCACACAGTCGAATTGGTATAAGCCATAGCCCTCATTCTCTCTTTATCTAAATTCTACTCAGGGTTACTTTCTCTAGAAATTTCCAGTCATGACTCATCAGATTCCATCTGGGTATTTCAGCGATGAGGATTCTCACTTTTTTGAAGCATGGTGATTATGACTGGGTGAATCTAGTTGTTAGAAAAATAGATCGCATTTTTGGGTAACAGAGCTTTCCTCAAAGCACTACATGTGCCAGCTGACAACCCTTCTTACCTTCAGGGACCAATGGTTCTTTTGCTTTCAACTCTCTCTTACCTCTAATTTTCAGTTACACAAACTTTTCAATTATATGTGTTTAGATACCGCACCCTCGTGCTACTGAGAGATGCTCCCACTGTTTTGCACTCACCCGATGATAATTAAGCATCTACTTCGAGCCAGTTAGTGTGCTCAGCACAAGGATTTACAGTCAGACATGGTGGGATCTCTGGTGAAAGCACACAGTGGACACAGTCCAGGCAATGGCGACTCAACTGGAGAAAAATGTGCGCTGAAACCTGAAAGAGCAGCAGGACTCTTCCAGACAAAGGCGAAGTAGGGACAGTAGCCTGGGAGCCCAGCACAGGAGTACAGGTTCAAGGAAGGGAAGAAAAGGACTTGATATGAAGAAGCATGTGGGTCATCAGGCAAAGGCTGTGATTCTTTTGGTGCCATGCTGGAGGGCATTGCACACATTTTTAAAGGAATTCAGATTAGGAACCACTAAATAGCTTTAAGTAAGAGGGCCCACATGCTCAGATTTCATTCTAAAAATGTCCCTCTAGCAGTAGATAAGGAATGGATAGAGCGAGCAAGGCTGCAGACAGGGAGCATAAGTGGACTGGATAATTTATTGGAAAGAAAGCAGGCAGGTGATGATAAAAAAGAAAGCTAGGGTACTGATCCCGAGGGCTTTCCTTGCAAGGCAGAGCACCGCTGGGGGAAGAGTGGGAGAGGCAGTGAGTGGAGGAGGGAACACAGGCCTCCAGATGTGGAGGACCACACAGCACACACTCTTAATTCCACATGAAATATTCATAAGTGATGCGTCAGTAGTGGAGCCACTGGCATTAAAACTCAATTTACTAGAACCTTTTTAGAGCAAGCACAATGTACTTAGGAAAAAGAGATATGTTTACCTAGTAATTATTACTTTGATAATGTTGGCCATAGGTCTAGTATAGACTCAGTGTAACTACCTGGAAATCAATTACTGCCCTTAATCATGAAAAGAATTATAATTAGGCATATTTCTGCAAGCAGTGAAGATTAATTGCTCATATCGACTCTCATCTACCATGCTGCCTGACGGTCTGGGGCGTGGGTGTTATGTGCTCCGATGGCGCAGGCATGTCCTTCGACCCGAAGGCCAAAGCTAGCTAAGTCCAGACTGAATGACGTTAGTTCAGTGTGTTTATTCACACTGAAAGCCCAGCAGGGACACATTGTTTTGTTCTTCTTTGATGAATCTATATCTTCTTCAGTTTTAGATTTTAGCAAAATGAGCCTGTGGGGCTGAACATGGTTTCTAAGTATGGGTCCTAGGAGTGTTGAAGATGTCTAGGTCAGAACGGTCACATGATCTAATCTGCAATAAAAGTCTTTGTGATACTTTGTAAACTACACATGCTTTATGTGGTTAGTGTTATTTATGCTATTATTTTCAGGTTTTAAATTCAAGCCAAACTGAATCTACCATCCACTTTGTCATTCCCTCTCATTCTCAGATCCTTCTATCCAAACCTTTAAAACATGTATTTTTCTCCCAGGGTATTGTAGAATAATCAGAAGACGTAAACTTTGGAACCAAAACAGGCGTAGGCTTAAGTGTCACTTGCAAGTCCTGTCACTTTAGGTAACTCTCCCTTCCTTTATGAACTTCAGTTTGTACCCATATAAATTACCTAATAATACATGCTTTACAAAGTGGTTTTGGAGATGAAGATAGTAAGTGGACTTTTTGGCATTTACAGCGTCACAGTGTTAGTGTCAACAGTAGTAATGGTAAGTAAAATATTAAGAATTTGGAAAGTTGAGACAAAGATACTGTCTTATTTCTTCAGGTGGAAATCCTGTTGACCTCGTCACGTCACTTATTAGCTGTGCTTTAGCCATCAAGGTATGAGGTATCCTCCAAATACCACAGATTGAAAATTTAAAACTAGCAATTTCACGATCAGTGCAAGAGAATTTGGACAAATTTCTATTAATATTGTCTATGGTTTTGTTACATACAATAGATCTGCAATACGATAGGTGTCTGCAAGTAGGCTTGGTTATGAGAGATTCAACCTGTGGGTTTTGGTCTTCATCGGAACCCTTGAAAGCACCTGAAAATAGCTGCCTTTTAGTGTCTAGCCTCAGAACAAAGACTGAATGAAAAAGTAACATATTGGGTCTAAGCAGATCTACACAAATATTCCAGACTGTCGGCCGAACAATGATACTTGAAAGACAGTTTCTTTCTCTTTGCCGTGACACACGGGTTCTGAGGATGAAGGAATTGTCACTGTTGAACATGATTACAATTACAAACAAAGTCACATGTACCAATTGAAAAGTTTGCTTTAAAATTTCTAGGCATCTTTTCTGGCCAATCTGTTCTTTTGTGAATAACAGCCTCACATTTGAAGCAGTTTCCTCTTGGAGGGTTGATGTGTTCAAACATGCATGTGAAGTCACATCCCATTATGAGTGAAACATCAAGTCCAGACCCCACGCTGCATGCACGCCATTATTGAAGTATTTGAGATATACAGGAAAAGCAATATAATGTAGTTCATGTTCCTGGGACTATTAGCTTTGTGTGGACCTATTCAAAAATCCTAAAATTTTTAAGTAGATTCAGTATATGCAAAAATATTTCAATGGCCAGGGAGATAGATCAGCAGCACAAGTGCCTGCCTGGCAAGTGCAAGGTTTTGAGTTTGATTCCTGGTACAAAAAAAAATCAAAATAGAAATCAGGATTTCACACAAATCTATAAAGTAATGCCAGCTCACTTTTGACAACTCCAGTGATTTATATTTAGAAACAAGTTATACTTAGTGTGAGAATGTGAAGGCATTGTCATATGCTTGCAGTAATATAGTTGAGGTATATTGGTAAAGAGGGTCAGAATCCATCCTTCAAAGGATGGATTTTATTTGTAACATTTAATGATCACACTCACTCTTTTTTCAGTTTTTATTGTATTCTTGATGGTTTGCAGTTAAAGAAAACAGAAAATGTGCTGTTGTGGTTTTGTTCCTTTGAAGGAAGTAGGCAGAATAGGAGGGTTTTGGTGCCAGAAAAGTGTGGATTTAGAAACCCATTTTAGTACTCAGTCATCAAAGTATCACCACTGGAAGAAAATTCACATAATTCCCATAAACACTCTTTCTTCTTCTGCAAAATGATGTAGTACTGTCTGACTTCTGTAAATACTAAATGAACAATAAGTGATATAATAATATAGTTGCTGGCACATGGTAATTGCTTAGTGAAGTGGTTTGTTTTTCCTTTCGTTTTAAATATAAAAGCTAATCGAATAGGCATATTTTTTACAGATAACTATGTATACATTTGAAAAAGCAACTGCCGTCTTGACTTTTGCAGGTGAAAGATGGTGATGTTATAGCTTCTATAAACCACAGGCACCAGAATGTCAAATGACACATTTCGTTTTGCTTTTGTTTCTGATAATAAACTTAGGGGGTTTGGGCTCCTGATTCTGGGGTCTACTTAGCTACTTAACTATGGTTAGACATCTGTTTAAGCTTGTGTAGCTTGTAAAGGCTGGGCTTTAAAACACTACGTTTGTGCAAGTCATAGGCAAATTTCCAATTACCTATGGAAATTGGCAATCTCACTTTCATCCGAGATCCAAAAGGATCCTTGTCATCGCAAATACATGACAGCATAAAGTTTACCCATCTTGAAGAGAGAAACATGTTTGAAATCTTTGTCAGATTATTTGGAGCTTGGTAGGTTTTACAGATTTCCACTAAAGGCAGATATGTCAAGTGGATCAACAACAGATATAAGACATTTACTTATTAATTCATTTATTTAGTATCAATTTACAATAAATTTATAAGATGATTAAGGAAAACTACATTGCTGGAAATACATACATATGTATGCACATATAAAATCAAGAAGTATTAATACATTTGAGCTACTCATTTATCTTCTTGGGTGAGTCTAACTGTATTTAGCCATTATGAAGCTATCTTTTCATGTTATTGAAATCATTATCACGTGAGTATTTCAGTCCACCTTACTTTCATGCACATTATTAGAAACGTTGCTATTAAATTTTCACTGTGTTTCTCATGCAGCTTTAGGTGTATGTATAAACAAATTGAGTGCGTTGAGAAGGAGGTCAGCAAAGCTTGCTTCCAACCGTGGCATTCCGTGGCCCTAGGACGCCCCTCAGTGAGTGTGCTTCCCGTGCGCCTCTGAGCAGCAACAGGTGTCTCCCCCCACACACACCTTCTCTTCACAGAGCACACAGAACTGCAATCTGGCCTTAGGATGTGAACATCTAAAGAATTCATCAGATGTAGCCGTGATGAAAGCAACATGCCCACTTTTGGGAAATGCATTGTGCTGAATTTGTAGGAACAGCTGTTAATCACTATTTTCTTATCTCTGATATACAATCTTCTTTGTGTTCTGTCAACTGCAAGAGAGATCAGCTAAACTGGATAAGCAGTCCTGTCTGTGGCAAAATACACTGATACACATCCACATATTTCTTTTGCTTTTCCTAGGTGACGTACTGCTCTTATAGAAATAATCAGACTGCAAATCCTCTGCTACGCTCCCAAGAGAGGAGTGACACAAAATCTTTAGATTTCTAGGATAAGTCAATCAAGGGAGAGAAATCTTCTTTTCTTGCACTGCAGAGCAATGTGCTGTTTTTTGGTGAATGATGGTTATTCTAACTAAGTACCAGTTAAAAGGACCTAGTGACGACTCCAGTTATAGGTCATGTTTTTGATACCTTATGTGTATTCTGACTAATCAATAGGAGCCATTTCTATTAATTCCTCTCACATTTTATCATTTATCTGTATGGTCCTATCTTCTTAAATAGTTAAAGAAAAGAGTGAACAGTAATATGGAAAAATAATTCTGTGGTGCATAATCCTTGGCTGCAATGATCTATCTTTAAGCCAAACCAAATGTATTGACAGCGTAACTACTGAGTCCAGTCTCTGGGCTGCATGTGTTTACACATTATAGGTCTCAAGGAGTTCATCAATGCACTGGCAAGCTAGTTCAGGCAAACCAATGGAAGAAATCAGAATTGCTAATACAAGCAAGAAATAGGAATTACAGTAAGAAAAGATGACTCATTGTTGAATGAAGGATGCTAATAGTAAATGCTGTCAGAGTTCAGAGGGATAAGAAACCTTAAGTAAACTGATGGTTACAGAACTCAGTATATAAAGAAGTTAGAGCTTTAGTCCACAGCTACCTTGCTGGAACTCATAGAGGGAAGACTGTGTAAGGTGTATATTGTTCTTCTCAATCACACTAGAAATCACTGATTCCCTGGTATGAACTGAGAAAGTCAGGAAAGTACACCAGGAATCCAAATGCAATAACCAAGATATTGGGGGACTTGGAGGAGGCAAGTTATTTCATAGTGAACATGAATTTAGTCACAAATACAAAAAGAGATGGTTATACAGCCACAAAATCACACATTACTATAGTGTATGGAACATATTTTGCTGAGACACTATTAAACTTTATGTTGTGACAAAATGCTGACACACACTCAGTGTGAAAAGTAAAAACAAATGATAAAATGATTCCTTTATTCATTTCTCTATTTTTTTAAAATGACTTTTATTGAGAATTAAATAATAATGAGTCAGTTTCAAAACTGATTAGTAGAACAGTACCAATAATTAATACAGTGCATATTGTTGTCTTTGTAGTGGTTATTCATAGTATAAGATGCAGACATGATATTCTGTCCAAACACTATTAGTACAAATCTTTCTTCTCATTGAATTAGCTATATATCTATCCTAACTATTTTGTATATACAGATACAAAATGTTCCTTCATTTGTATCACCTTTTTTTGTTTAGTTTTGTCAGAGATGGGTTTTCCATTGCCATTTAAATATTGTAGGTGCATGAATTCAGCAAAATAATCCAATGTAGTCCAGTAGTCCATAATAGTAGTGGGTTATCCACAGGACTGGCAATGTCAGAAGTTGTTGACTTGAGCCTTTTACAGCTCAGCATATTAATATGGCTTATACTTTGTTTTTATACTTTTCTGCTGGATGGTTAAGACCAAGATAAAGCAAGACCTATATAATGAGATGTAACTTTTGTATCTGATAAGGTCAGTCAAGTGCCCTCAGGATTCCTTTAGAGAGTAAAATTTTATATGACTGCAGATGCAGCCTAGGTCTCTTGTCTTGCCAACCTCTGATATCTATGTGGCCTCATTTATCATAACTCTTGAGGTCCCCTTTTGTGGTAGTGGTCACTGCGAAGTTGAGCCCTCTGGCCCCTGTGAAGTGCTTTCCCTCTCATCATGCATTTTCGGGGTCCTTTGGGTGGAGTGTCACACGGGCATCACTTCTGATCACTTTTGCTTCTGGTCAGGCGCAGTGGGAGCCCTTTGAAGCCGCATTCCTGGGTTGCTCAGCTCATGGGCGCTGTCCGCCCTGGGCTTCCAGGCCTGACTCCACTTTGCCACGGTATCCGGCCAAAATGACCTTTTTGGTTTCAGCACATCACAACAGCTCAGCAACACTCACTGGTTAGTTTAATAGAGAGTATGGGGAGCTGTCTCAAGTTGGAATTACATCTCTCTCCCCCATTTTTGGAAATGATTTCAGAAAGCTTGAACAATGGCTTGTGGCAGACAGAAATATAACAGATCAGTGGTTGCTTTGTCTAGCCACAAACTCTATATTCTTAAACCTAGCATTTTTATAAATGACATCCATATCCATAAGACAGTATTAAAAGAAGTTCTAGGTGTAAGATCTGGAAGTTTACTAAGTCAACAAAGCACAGTAAATAGAAATTCCATGCTGCACCAGCCCTGCCTCCAGTGCTATGATTGGGGACTGAGTTTGGGCATGGTGGCCCGCGCCTGTGATCCCAGTGCTTGTGAGATCCTATACAGGATCTCTATGAGTCCAAGCTGCATAGTGAGACCCTGTACCAAATACCTTAAGGAAAAAAGCCATCCTGAATTGAAGTCAAGGTTGTAAGCCAATTTAGCAAAGTTCTCCTCAAAGTTACCAATAGTCAATAGATGCAACTATGTAACATCAGGTACAAGGGCTGGGGATAAAGCTCAGTGCACTAAGCGCTTGCTTAGGTAAGCGCAGGGGCCAGGGTTTGATCCTGGGTACACATGCAACACTGGCCCTGCCACCGGGCACTCTGAGCTGGTGATGGAGTCTGGGCCTAGTGGCACGCGCCTGCAATTCCAGCAGTAGGGAGGCAGAATTCAGGAGGATCACAGGGAGTCCGAGCTTTGTAGTGAGACCCTGCGCACACACACGTAAAGAACATCAGATGCATTAAAAAGAAAAGAAAAACTTGCTCAAGGAACAAGTTTACTGCAAATATGAGCATTTCAAGCTTTAAACAGTTTTGTTATATATTTTTGAAATTTAGCATTTGT
Source organism: Ctenomys sociabilis (assembly GCA_004027165.1). Classification (NCBI taxonomy): domain Eukaryota; kingdom Metazoa; phylum Chordata; class Mammalia; order Rodentia; family Ctenomyidae; genus Ctenomys; species Ctenomys sociabilis. The sequence goes on from PVKA01007932.1 coordinate 67,679, forward strand.
GCCTCATGAGGGAGGTGGATTTCAGGTTAAATTATGAGATTCCTGACAATCTAAGGAATGACTTAAAGAGCCACAGTGTCCTATGTGGACTTAAAGTAGCATGATGTTTTTCATTTTTCTATTTGCTAAATTTTTAAAATTATTTATTTATTTATTTATTTTGGCAGAACCGGGTATTGAACTCAGACCCTTGCGCTTGCCAGGGAAGCACTTATTCTACTGAGCCATCTCCCGGGCAAGAATTTTTTTTTTTTTCTGGCTTAGGATGCCTTCAGGGCAGGTCTAGTAAGACTTGAGGATCTGAGGATTGAACCACAGCAACCTGAGCCTGAGTGCTCTGTTTAAGCAGTCACTTAAACAACTGCGCTAATGGGCAGGCTCCCTTAAAATTTTTTAATGTGATTCATTGACAGAAAGGTCTGAAGCAAATAGACTGAATGTTTTCATTCCCACATTATCATTATGTAGAATCAGAGGGGAGAATGGTAAGGAGGGCAATATCTTCAGTAGGAGGAAGTTATTAGACAAGTTCATAAATTCTGGTTTGCTAGGTAAAGAATTAAATGTGCTGTGCAACCTGTACTCTCCTGTCTCTCTAAGAACCACACAAGAATGGGTTTTAAAAAAATTCTTCTATTTTTTTTATTTTAAAAGTTTATTTGTTACAGGGTCTCACTATGCCACTCGACTCACAGTGGTCCTCCTGTCTCGGCCTCCCCAGCACTGGGATTACAGGTGTAGGCCATCACATCCAGTTTTGGTGGCCTGCACGGCACGTGGTACTGGGCATCCAGCCTCGGTCCTTGAGCTTGCCAAGCAGGCACTTAGGTTGCAAAGCTATCTTCCCAGCCTGAGGATGGTTCTCGACCACGATAAGCTGAAGTGCAAACCTAAACCCTTAGAAAGATGCAAAGTAGAGGTAGTCCTCTGAGCCCTCTCTCGGAACACTAATTGCATCCCTCTTCTCAACAGCCTCAGGAAAAATATCACAAATCTTCCCAACATGTCATTTCTCCTCCATCCTTGAGTTCTTTTTCTGTTTTCTCCTCTTCCCATAAGACTTCCTAGGCCTGATCCTCTCCGGTGCCCTCTCTTGCCTGCCTTTCTTCTGCCCTTTCACACAGGGAGGAGCCTGGGCATGCCAAGAGACCTCCTGCTCCATACTTGGCCAACCCCTTCCACCTTGGCTTCTCTCTGGGTTTTTATGACTCAGCTTTTTAAAGGTGGCTCTGACTAATTTTTCATTCTATTAATCACTGATTTAACTTGGCTGTAACTAACCTCCTCTCTTTAAGGTCACTTTATCCAAATAAAGTCCCTCTTCTGTGTTTGTCTGTCTTTTGAAAAGGCTGACAATTCCCTCTAAGAAATTCCCTCCAGCTTCCGCTTGTGTGATTGCATGTCTGCCTTCTCACCCACAGGCTTATTGGTTTCTCTTTGTCAATATTGTTGCCTGGTGACCCTTTGTCTCTATGCCTTCAATAAAATGATTTTCCCAAGGCCCAAATATTTACTCTTTACACTGCTTCCAAATCAGTGTCCTGAACAGCATGGCTCTCACGTCCTTTTCTGTCATTATTCAATCTGCATCTTTTCAGCTTTTAAGAAATTAATAACCATTTTTTACAGTGTTAATGACTATTTGGTTTGGTATTTATTTATTTATTAGAGTAAAATATATTTATTGGGGGAAAGAAAACTTCTGTCCAAGAGAAGGACAGAAAGGAGGCTGTGAGCAGATTATCCCCAGGAAGCTGTCACTTCCAGGGACTTTTATAGAGTAAAACCATGTGGTGAGGTGAGTCTAAGGTGGTGGAGAACATGGAAACTCTCTTAGGTGGGCAGGAGGTGGGACAAAACTCTGGCCAACCAATGAGATTACAGGCACCATTGCTCAGGTAAAATTGATTAAATTCACTACCAAATGGGGAAGCGAGTCACATAGCAAACAGGCATGAATATTGGATAGGGTCTCTTCCTGTTGGGGGTTGGGTTAGTGATTCTTTTGGGCTCTTCAAGGTGACTGCTATTTATTTAGAATATCAATTCCTGATTGGTTTGGTAGTAACTTCATAGAAATTACTGAAAAGAATTTTCCAGATTACACTCATGAAGCTCAGAGAGGATCATTCAAGATCACCTAATTCCTGCAAGTCTGGGCATTGCACTTGTTTGCACACCTTACACTCCTCTTACTTCTCCATGTCTTTCACTTGCACTTACATGAAGCACTCTTCTGTAGAGATGCATAGTACTCCTCCTCCTGATGCTGTGAGGTAGGAAGATCATTTACTCTTACAATTTTTTGTTTTAAAAATAAGGAATTCTGGGCTGGCCAAATAGCTCAGGGAATTAAAGGACCTGCAAGCAGGCACAGAGGCTAAGGATTCAATCCCTAGGCCTGCTGTGCCAGCCTCACTGCCAGGGCATGCTGAGATTGAGACTGGGCATGGAGGTGCACACCTGTAATCCCAGCACTTGTGAGGCTATAAACAGGTGGATCACTGTGAGTTTGATCTAGTAGTAAGATCCTGAATACCCTGTACAGCCTTCCCTAAAATACAAAAAAAAGAAAAAAAAAAAAAAAAGAATCCTGCTTTTGGGGACCTAAATGCATTTTCTTATTGCTAAATACTAGACATGCTGCTTAAACAGAAATGTTGAAGTGCTAAATCCACTTTTCCTTCTATTCATCATTTGAGGTCACGGGTATATTTCTCTACTGTATCCATGACTTATTTCATGAAAGTATGCTTTATGTAGTTCAATCTATAAATGTATGAGGTAAATGAAATTTTTCTGTATGTAATGGAGAGCTGTACATAGTTGATGGTATTTCAAGTTCAAAATAACTGTATTTATTAAGAAATATTGATTTCCTAAAATAATTTTTACCTGGACTTATTTTTTTCAGTACCAGGGATCAAACTCAGGGCCTGTGCTTGCCAGGCAGGCACCTATGCCACTGAGCTATCTCCCTAGCCCTAAAACACATTTTTAAATTTGGACTTTTATAAATGCAAATTAAAATTTTTAGTGTCTTCACAACTTTAGGAGGGTTTCTGGGGGCTGGGGATGTGGTATTGGGCTTGTTTGCAGGCATAAGGCCCTGGGCACCACAGAAAAAATTGAAAAGTAAAACTTTTCTGGGATATTTCTGGCGCCTGAACCTGAGTGGTATCTTAAAAAGTCATACATATTCATGAAATCATTTTGAAATGAATTTTGAAAGATTCATCCTACCAAGTACACTTACATTATAAGTACAGTAAAATTACGGATTTATTTTGGTTATTTTCAGCAGTGGCCGCATGTATTTGTTGTGATAAAGTCTGGACAGTCTCATACTTTTGTAATTGGTGAAAGTCAAGTGATTCAGGAGGGGAGGAAGCTGTGGAAACCAGAACTGAGCCTGGGAGGGAAAACATAGGAGCTCAAGAGCCACTAGAAGGAGATTTGTAATAATTCAAGTGCATACATAATTTATAATAGAATAAGCAAGTGCACAAGTTTCATGCAGATATATGTAAGTTGAGGTTAAAAGGATACATATTCTAACGTGGTCTTACATTATCGTCATCAAAGTTCCCACCAGGGAAACAGGTGAGCTACTGTGAGCGTGAATCTCCTGTATCTCGTAAAGAATCAGAATAATTGACTCAGAGATGTAGTACAAAAGAGTATGAGAAAGGAGTGGACCCTTGTGGGGTTTCTTCCAAGTGTAAGATTCTATGAATAGTGCTCAAGTTATTAAACATCACAGACTGAATAAACATTAGTCATTGCCTTAAGATTTCAGAGGGCTGAAGAGATAGCTCAGCAGCATAAGCACCTGCCTGGCCAGTGCAACAACCCAAGTTCAATCCCTGGCACCACATGCCATGCTGGCCCCGAAACCAGACACGCTGGCGCATGCCCATAATTCCAGGGCTAGGGAGGCTGAGACAGGAGAATAAGTATGAGTCCGAGCTGCATAGTGAGATCTTGTGTCAAAAAAAGAAAGAAAAAGAAAAGATGTCAGAATCTGCAACACAAGAAAAACATTGATCATTTTTCTCTGCCTTTTAAAAACTGCTTGGGGCCAGTGAGATAGCTCAGCAGTCTAAGGCTCCTGCTTAGCCAAGCATGTGGGGACTGTGGTTCAATCCTCCGCACCACAGGCAGTCAGCCCCGCCCCCAGGGCAGGCTGAGCCTGCCACAAAAACAAAAAACAAAACAAAACAAAACTGCTCCTTCAGGTAAGAAATGCACAATAGAAGTGAGCTAATTAGGTAATAAAAAGAAGTCAAGTAAAGAGGTAGCTGGTAAGGCCTGAAAAGTACCAAAGAGGTATTTGTGCCTTTCCATTCTATAACAAAGTTTGATGGGACAAATGGATAGTCACTTTTGTCATCAGAGCTCCTCATCTGTAAGGATGAGCTGAATTCCATCTGTAAGTGAAACAGAGAGAAATAGCAATTGAAGAGATGAAACCACAGTGGAAAACCCTTAATCAGAGCTGGAAGGCACAGCAAACTATGCGGTGGTTTGTCAATGAGGCACCTACAGATCCACGTTCTTCCAGTTTTGCTTTAAATTGCATTTTCACAAGATGTATTGAGTAGAATGAGTATCCAGGGTTTAATTTATGCTATCACTTAAACAACTGAGTGAACTAAGGCAGTTTCTTCCACATGTTGTAGAAAACAAATTGATGAAAAAAAAATTGATTAATATTATCCTCACTCACATTTATATTTCCCATGAAATTCCAAAGGTATTTATGGATCATGAACACTGTGTTGGGTTCTGGGTGGAAATCAGAGATAAGTGAACTAAAACGTACAGATCCAAGTAAAAACAATTTGATAAAGGTATATTACACATTCTCTCCCAAAATTTTAAAAAGAATAGCATTAGTAAAATAACATGATAAAAACTAGCAGCCCCAAAATGAACAAAGGAGCAAAATATCATGGCAAGTGGCATCAAAAAAAAGATAAGTGATTTTTGTACCAATCAGAATGGCTAATTAGTTATTCCTCCTGCATCTCTACCTTAAAGAGCGGCAAAAAGTTCTTTGAAATTTATTTAAAACATGAAATGTGGAGAGACATATAAAGGGAAGACCAACACAAATATTGGGAGAGAAAAATAGAACTCCAAACTATAGGAGCTATCAGGTGCAGCTATAGGACCTCAGAATTTCAGTTAAAGCTTGGAAAAAGGAATAGAGACAAACACATCCAGGCTTCAGTACTTAAATGGAAGAATAAATGAGGATCCTTTAAGCATAAATTTTGTTGCTAATGTGTGGAGTGAACTCTAATGTAGGAGGCTTAGTGATACATTGAAGAAATACCAAAGCCAAAGCCAGTGGATCTCTTCTCTGTTGCTCCCTTATTACACATCCTTGGACTGTGAAAAGTAGCCCTAAATATACCCAGTCCTCAGTTGTCAATGTCTGAGAAAATAAGAGGGTCAAACACGCAGTGGGAGTGGTGTAAAGAAGAGTGAGCTATAGTAAAGAAGAATGATCTGCAGTTTTTCCAAGCCAGATTGAAAAGACTAGACTGGCAACTTTGTAAATATCACAGAGAAAGAGTAAAGGCTAGTCACAACGTGTTATATGTTAATTTTTATCATGATATACGGTGTTTTTTAAAAACATGATACCCCTTTGGTGAAGAAATATTTATTTAAATTTTAACAACTTCTAAACTTTTACATCAGCCAGGTGTGGTGGCGCAGGCCTGTAATCCCAGCACTCGGGAGGCTGAGGCAGGAGGATTGTTGTGAGTTCGAGACCAGCCTGAGCTACAAAGTGAGCTTAAGGCCAGCCTGAACTGCATAGTGAGACCTTGTCTCAAAAAGACAAAAAAAAAAAAAAAAACTTTTACATCAGTGTCTCTTTCTTAAGTTGAAGAACTACCAAAGTACTTCTTCAAACTAGAAATATTTTAGGTAGTGTATATGCATTAAATTAAAATTAATTGAACTGAGGATAGCTCAGTGGCACAAGTACCAGCCTGGGAAAACATAAGGTCCTGAGTTTGATTACTGGTACCAAACAAAAGAAATACCATATAATTAATTAACTTAGTATAAATTTATGTAAAGAAAAATATCTGGAATAAGATTATCTGATTATGATAATGACATTTTGGTACTAATATTTCTTGGCTGTCTTCACTGCAGTTGTTTTTTTTTTTTTGCTTCAATTTTAACAAGTGTACATGATTTTTATTTGAAGCATAAAGTAATCAAACTGTTTAATATTCAGAGAGAGATATTTGGAGGCAAAAATAAGCTACAAAATTGGAAAATATTTGCATATATTAGTTACAAGTTTGGGTGATTCATATTTCTAGCTTGGGATAGAACTATTTCTTTAAATAATTCAGTTTGGTGGTTCTGAAACTGAACCCAAAGCCAGCACTCTGAACTACATTTTTGGCCCATTTTGAAATTTTTTACTTTGAGGTAGCGTCTCACTAACCCATCAAGTTGCCCAAGCTTGGTTCACACTTGCAATTCTCCTGCCTTACTCTGAACGCTGATATTACAGGTGTGTGCCTCTACGTTCAGTTTTTCAGATACATTTTTAAGAAGAATTTAGGGCCAGGGATATAGCTCAGTGATATAAGTGCCTTCTTGGCAAATGCAAGGTCCCAAATTCAATCCCTGTTATGGGGAAAAAGAAAAGAATTCAGCAATGAAGTACTGGGGTAAAGCTCACCGGCACAGTGCCTGCCTGGCATGCATCAGGTCCTGAATGCAATTCCTGGTACCAAATAAACAAGCAAATGAATTGAAGAAAGAATTCAGAATTAATTGGAGAAAATGAAAAGCTTGTTTACTTATTTAATGACAATCTTTGTTCTGGTTGGCTTCTTCTTTACTTTCTTGTTACATAATCATATTACAGTTTCATTCTAATGTAAGTACTGATAGAGTTCTTTGATCGTATACACTGGCTTCCTATGATCAAGGTTCTCCCAGAAATGTCATTTATGAATTGCCATGGAATTATTTATTTTTATTTTTTTTAAGTATATAATAATTAGTTTTATTTTGTTATTATGCCATAACATACATGAATATAAAACTATTAGTTAAATATATAAAAAATTCATCAATTATATATCAAGGAAACTGGAAATATGTTTTACCAATTTTTTTTATCCCTTTGGAGAAATACTATTAGTTTTAATAATGTGATCGATCATGGTATATTTTCATTGTGCTACTCCTTTTATTTTTATTTTATTTTTTTCAGGTTAAATGCGCTGTATTTCAATCTTTAGATTTGCAATGGAAAGTTTTTGCATAATGTTCCAATTATAGGAAATACAAATCAGGATATTGAAAATAATTTTTTCCACAGAGAAATTTATAATAAAGTCATATATATAGCATTGTAGCATGATGACTTCATTCCTTTAGGTTTGTATTAAGGGGAAGAAGAGCTAGGATGTATGCTAATTCTATTTTTAGATTTACTTTATTTTATTTTTTAATTAATTAATTACTTTATTTTTATTTTTTAATTTAATTTAATTTTTTATTTTATTGAAGTACAAATATCAATCAGACAGGTTCAAGACACCTTAACAAGACAGATTAGATAAATTAATACATTGCAAACTGTTTTCATAATGTTTTGGTATCATACAAGGTGCATACATGATATTATATTTACAGGTATTATTTTAGCAGATGTCTCTTATCAGTAAATTAAGAGTGTAGCTG
>PVKA01007933.1:0-75405 GCA_004027165.1 Ctenomys sociabilis
AGAGAGAGAGACCTGTCCTACTTAGCTGCTGGCTGTGGAACCTATACAACACACCTGCATTTCTGATGTACACTGCCTTAATCAGAGTTTCTGCTCCTGTTACTATCGAGAGCCATGTAAGCTCGAGCTGCATTGCTCATTGGTTACCACCAAAATGGAAAGCAGTGAACTATACATAACAGAGCGCTGCACAACTCACCCCTCATCTCCTGGTCCCTGCCCTGTGCAAGGCATTGGGGCTGGAGACCACAAGGTGATCCAAGGGACACTCCCAGGTTCCCAGGGGGTTGCCCCATTTCCCACTTCCCTCTGGAAGTGGTTAAGTCAAACTTAATAAACACCCCACACTTGCATCACGGGAGGCACAGAGACTGAATGGGAGACCATGCAGCCTACAGGCAGTTTTCATGGAGGCTGCCGCAGGCTTCATGGAAGAACCCTGGGATTTACCAGACTGTGGGCCAGAGGAAAGGCGTAGCGTGTGAGGGTCTCGAACATGTCTCTCCTACTGTGGCCTTCCTGCTTCAGTGCGAACCTCAGGTTTCTCATATCCTGGGGGCAAAGGAGAGATGGTACAGTTTGGTCTCCAAATAAAGTAAAATTAACTAGCAAAAAAAAAAGAACCATGTCAGTTGAATTAAGGGAGTGGAAGAGTCACTTACCTGAAAGGGCATAGGATACTAGGAAAATAACTTTGTTATATATGGCCTTTTAAAATATCTACTTTAAGATAGTAGATCATTCTGAAATCATTCCCACTGTAGCTATGAAGGTAAAGGCAAGATAAAAGAGCTAGTGTTGGAGCTGGGCATGGTGGCGCAGGCCTATCATCCCAGCACTTAGGAAGCTGAGGCTGGAGGATCATTCAAGGCCAGCGTGAACCAACAGTGAGATGCTCTCTCAAAAAAGCAAAACAAATCCAAACAAATCACAGAAAAACCCACAAAAACTAGTGCTAAAGGCAAGATGAGCTAAATATCATTTTATTAAAAAATCAAACCCTGTTTGTACATCTGTGTCCATGTTCATGGTTTCCATGTATTTGTAATTATCAAGTAATATTTATTCACACTTCTTAAAGGAGTACCTGCTATCAGATGTGATGTCAATATTCTCAAACATCATTAAAATGCAAGTTTTCTCCCTAAGTGACATTTTAAACTCTTATCTAAGTGGTGTAAGTAATATGCTTTTCTTATTCATTTTTTGCTTTTGCAAGGTTCAAAATAAGCCACACAAAAAGTACCTGAGTGGTAATAATTTTATTTTCAGGAGCTACACATTAATGATCTAAAGCAGCTCTTAAAAGTATCCTTCGATACACATCTCTCTAATGGGCAGGAAGACTAAACTGATCACAAAGTTCCTTTACATATCAATTATTTACAACATGGATATTTCAGCTTATTTTCAAGACCTGATATATATTTTTTGGTTGTTTCTTTAAAACAATCCGTTGTGTTCCTGCATGAGGAACAGGTGCTACCATGGAATCACACCCCAACCTTGCTGCTTTCACTGGCTTCAATCTTTTTTTCCCTTTTAGTGCCAGGCATGGAATCAGGAGCTTCACACACACCAGATGAGGCTCTGTCGCCAAGCCAAGCCTCTGGATCATCCTTTCATTTTTAACACATGTGGCTATATAAAGACAACAACCACACGACAGTGTCCCACGAGAACTGAGGATGTTAGTCATTGGTTCATCATGCAGAACAGTGGTGAGCTGAGGTGAAAATCACTTCAGGAGGTACAACAGGGGACAAGGACCTGGGAGAAACTTGCTTCCTGACGGCTGCAGGTCAGTGATCACCCTGTGCCACCTTTTTCTTCAATGCCTGGGCAGAAATGCAACCATCTCTACATGAAACATTTATGCTTCTCTATCAGGGATTTCAATAAGGTTTTCATCTGCCAAAGAACATGTGATTTGAGCAACTTCTTTTGCCATTTGATACAGATGGAATTAAAGACAAAATTATTATTACTATTATTATTTTGTCTTTTTGAGACAGGGTTTCCCTATATAGTTCAGGCTGGCCTTCAACCCACTATGTAGTCTATGATGGCCTCAAACTCAGCCATCTTCCTGCCTCAGCCTTCCAAATGCTGAGATTACAGGAATGTGCTACCACACCTGACTCAGACAAAATTATTTCTTGCCAAGGAGAAAATTGCACTGGAAAAGGCAAATGACTCACAGGCAGCAGATCACCAAACCTTACGACAGAAGGGGAGCACACACCAAAGGGTGAGTCCCACTTGGGCTCTGCAGACCTGAAGAGCTAGGGAAGGGCACCTGGGAAGCATCCTTGCAGGGTCAGTCTCCTAGGCCTGTTACCACCTAGGTCCCATGGTGCTACATACAGCTCAACTCTCTCTGGCCCTCTCTATAAGCCACCCATGCAGAGGCAAACATTGCTCACTTCTAAGTAGGATACTATCTTGACCTGAACAGGGCAATGAGGAAGGAAGGAGACAAAGGCTTTGTGGCAGGATGGGTTGGCTCATTTTTAGACACCAAATGGTCTGCAGGGCTGCTGGTATGGGGCCTGTAGGTGAAGAATCCCATGTTCAGAGCTCATCTCTCCCCTGTTACTGGACCCATCCTTTGGGATCACCATGTACCATGAGGGCAGTGCTGCTGGCAGGCAGAAACCTCAGCATATACGGTTGGGGTGGCCACACATGAAGGGGCATCAGGAATGGCTGCACTACTGGTACTGTGGGGGATGAGAGACACAGGGCCCGAGCCTTAGCCCCACCACAGCAACCCCTCCTTCAACACAGGTCTGACTGTCAAAATGGAGAATGACTTTGGTGACTTTAGTGTTTCCAGGGAGATCACGTAGTGCCACTAGATTGTACAGGGCTATCATCTTTAGACATAGGCTAATTCCAAGAAACATACATATGTAACCCTTGAGAATTAGGCCTGGGGTGCTGTTGCTAAGCCTTTTCTTCTTAAAGAGTCTAAAGGAGAGAACGTACCTTGTCTTATTACTTGGAAGAGGGGTTAATATTTAAATATGATTTCTATTGAAAAAGCAACAAATGGGATTTTTAAAAAGCTCATTAAAGTCACTTCAGAATCACTAAGATATCAATCACATTCCCTTGAGGATTTTTAACATTCTACTCCTATGAATCTTTTTATGTGAAATGCAGAATCCTTACATCATCATAAATCCCTATGCTTCAAGGCCTAAAGTATAGACAGTAGTTGGGATAGTTGACAAGGCATGAAGGTAGTTTAGATCAAAACAAAGAAAGCAGAGCATGGTGTAGAATTTTCAGGCCAAGTTTAAGAATGACACAACCTTTTGGTTTCTGGTACTATCTCAATCATTTATAAACCATAGAATAAAAAGACTTTACTGGATTCACAATCCAAATGTAAGTAGAAGAAAGTGCTTCTTAGAAGCCATGGCCCATGAGACTAGGACAAAGTTTCTAACCCTGGCTCTTCCCTCAGCCCTTTGAGCAACCTAAACCACTCATGTCATTTAGCAAAGGCCTCTTGGCTCCATCCACAGGAGGAGTGGGAGGAGGACTGGCTAGGGGTCAGCAAATTTCAGGCCAGGTCACTTCTTTGTGGCTCTCAAGCCAAGAACATTATTTTACATTTTCGAAGGGTGGACAACCCAAAGCACAAAGAAGAATGGGTGAGGGCCAGGGAGATGGCTCAGTAGAATAAGCGCTTCCCTGGCAAGCGTAAGGATGAGTTCAATCCCTGGTTCTGCCAAAAAAAAAAAAAAAAAAAAAAAAAAAGAAAAACAATGAATGGGTAACAGAAATCTCACAAGGCTCATCCAGTGTAAAATATGTGCTATCAGGTCCTTTACAAGAAAAGCTTTGGCAGCTCCTGCTCTAGAGTACCAGTTCACTGTCACCTGAGATAATTGGAAGCATCCCAAACTGCTGGGCTCTAGCCTTCAGCGATGATCCTGCGGTAGAATCGGGGGTAGATCTCAAAGATCTACATTTTTAAAAGTTTCCTTGATTATTCGGATATATATCTGGGCTTGAGAACAAGGGTGACAGATGATCTCCAAATCCTTTCCTGCTCTTTCGAGATGTGGTCACCATGCTATAGCTAATCATCTTCTGAAACCCAGTCCCTGGAAAGGAGGTTTCTTCACCAGAAGCCTGACTATTGGTTGCCTCACTGGATTTAGGGTGTAACTTTGCTATTTGAGGGTGATCTTAGCAATGACCTCCTGCTGAGCCTCAGGCTTCCCATCTACAATACGACCATCTTGGAAGGTTGGGCTGGAGGGAATGCAAAGCACCTAGCATGTGGTAAAATGGGCACAGACGTTCAACCAATGGTTTCTAATATAACCGACTATATTTAATCGATGTTAAATTTCTCATGATTATCATCCCAAAGCAAAATATGAGACCACTACCTCTAAAACTCAGGAAATGCTACAAAAGTTGTTAGAGATAAAGACATATCCTGTTCCCACAGGGCAATATCTATTCCTTCCATGGTAAGAAGGTGTCTCGCTGGTGACATATGATCAAGGTCCCAAAGTAGACTGGGTCATGAACTGAAGAGGCTTAAGAAATGTTAATGGCAACGTTTTCTTTCTACTAGTCAAGCTAATAAACTGACCGATTCCTTCAAGCTCTTCCTGGGAATGGGAATGCTCTTCCTCAGCAATTGGGGAAATCTCAAACTGTAAAGCGAAAACCATTTCTAGGAACGCAGATACACAGCAGTTTTGGATTGGCTTAAGCCCACGTTAACTTTCTATTATTATTCAAAATGACTGTGTTGATTTCTTTGTGTAAGAAAGTATTGAATCTCTTACTTTACAAGTAATATCTAGACCATAGGAATTTTCTCCTCTACTTGTCGCGCCTCCCATTTTTTCAATTCTTGAGATCACACCCAGAGGGACATCAAGTATTAGAGCAGAATCCTGTAATGGACAAAAACACAAAAGTCAGTATTCTGTCACTGTAATGAAGACATCAATCAACATGTAAATTAACCATAAGCTTTCAAGGTGTTCTTTTCCCTTAGCCCCTTTACTCTTTATGAACAAAAATGCGGGATGGATCATATATGAAAAAGCAAGCATTTAAGCAGCCAAGAATGCAGGGAGGACTGGCCGCTGCACACTGCCTATGGGAGGGAGGGAAGGAACTCCCTAGGCCCGTAATTTCAGGGTGCCGTGACACAGCCTAAAGCTGGCTCCTGTGTGACTGCTCTCCCACACCCTCCTGCTCTCCAGCTAAGCCAGCTCCTTCCCCAGACTTCAAACAACTTCAAACATTTCCAACAGGCCACTTGCCTGCAGGCATCCTCGCCCACACTGCATCTCAGGCTAAATGATCACTCCACAGTTGCATCCCGGGCCCTGGCTCAGATCTCAACCCTTGCTCTGCTCTTCCTGCCCTACCTTACTTCTCAATTAGAAAGGCACAGGGAGCCACCCCCTCTTCTCAACGTCCCCAGTGCTAAAGACAGACTGTGTCACACCACCTGCTTCATACTGACTGCCCTGAAACCTGACCTTACACATTTGTTTTCCCCCACTAAAACTTAAGTGTCTGGAAGCAGCACTCGTCACAAGCATGGGTACAAAGCTTTTCTGGGTTTGCAAGCCAACTCTGGGTGCAAGTGGCCCACAATAGCACTGGCATGACGGAATCATGTTAGTCAGGCAGCGGCTGCCACATATGAGGGCCTTGTCTGTCTGTGTAAAGCTATGGCTCGCCATATGTCTGCGCATGTGCTGTCTCATGTCATCTTTGAAACCATTTAAGGGGGAAGGGAACATATCCGTTTCCTGATGTTCCAACTGAGGTTTGTAAAAGCTTCAGTAACTTGCACAGTAAATACAGGGCGGGATTGACAACCAAGCCAAGGCCTGGGGACAAACACCAAGAGTTAATCATGTCACTGCTAATAATTTAGAATCATCATTTAGCATGAGAAACAAAGCTAAGTGTGACAGGATACTTGAGGAGCTACAGATGTCTACAGACAGAGTCAATTCAATAGAAGAGGTACATAGCTACAAAGCAACAGTGGCACAAGGCAAACAAGTTTAAGTGGAAAAGCAGCATACAAAATACACTGTGACACCCTAAAATATGTCTTCTTTGTTTCTGTTTTTCTTTTTTATCCATTTTAATTACTTACTTATTTATTTATTTATTTAGTGGCCAGCTCAGCCCACTGTGGGGGAGGGGCTGGCACAGCAAGGAGTGCTTGTCTAAGCTTGACTAAGCAGGCATTTTAGACAACTGAACTATATCTCCAGCCCCTTTTACTTTTAGAGACAAGGTCTCACTGAGTAGTTCAGACTGGCCTTGAGCTCACTTTGTAGCCCAAGGTGGCCTCAAACTCACAGTGATCCTCCTGCCTCAGCCTCCTTAGTGTTGGGATTATAGGTGTGTGCCACCATGCCCAGTTTTCAAAATACATAGTCTTATGGAGGAAGGCATGATCGGATATATAACTTTTAATCCAAAAAATTTTTAATACTTTATTAGATAACTTAGATAATTCAAAAATGTTGAGGTTTTCCTCTAAAAATATCTTGTTAGGAGATACAAAAAAGTATTTATTTGATTCTAAATCTTTTTTTCAAAGACAATAAACATTTTCTCATGAAATATACAGTTCAGAGGACATTTAGCACTTTAGGAAGCCAAAGACTGTGGTGCATCCATGTCATGGAATACTACTCAGCAACACAAAGGAACATCCCGAAAGCACTTCAGGGGCATCAAGCTGAGGAAATAAAGTCAACCTCTAAAGGCCACATGTCACATGACACACCAAAACGACAGTCTCCAAATGACCAAACTGCAGAGATGGTGCACGATAGGCAGTTGGCAGGGTCAAGGGGAGGAGGGTGCGACCACAAAGGAGCCATTCTGGGGTTAACAAGGACTAAACGTCCCCGACTGTCCAGGAACACACAAAAGGGGCATGTAAGAACACTGGCCAATTCAAGCGCTGTCAGAGGCAGCTTAGCTATATTGTGTCAACAACTTCCTGGCTTTGATATGACAATAGCATTACTAGGGAGTGCAGGGCAACACACACATGAGGCCTCTCTGTACTGCTTTAGCAAGTTCATGCTTATTTCAAAATAAAAAGTCCAAAAAGTATAAGCACTGCTGTGTAGAAAAAGTCAGGCTCTTTCGTTCTGAGACAGAGTCTCTTTATGTAGCTCAGGCTGGCCTAGAATTCACATGGACCCTTTTGCCTCAGCTGCCCAGTGCTAGGACAACAGGTGTGTGCCACCACGCTCTGGCTATGTGGTTCCAGCTGGTCTTTAGCTCACCTTGTAGCTCAAGCTGTCTTGAACTCACAACAGTCCTCCTGCCTCAGCCTCCCATGTGCCAGGATGACAGGCCTATGCCACCACACCCAGCTAGAGACAAAGCTTTTAACTTGGACAAATTGTTTCAAATCTTAGTTTTGACATTTATTAGCTGGATAATGTTGGCATGTTACTCTTACGTCTTGGTGACATGTATGTGTAAAGTAGGGGTCATCTGAAATAACTCATTTAAAAAATACCTGGTGGGGTGCCTGTCAGAAGTAACCAGAAAACTACGAAAGCCATTGTTAGCATTATCATGATGCCAGAGAACACTGAAGTGTCTGGAAGATGGAACTGTGGTCTGCACATCTAGAAGATCCAGCTCTAGCAGCAGCTGACAGGTTATTCTATTTGGACCTCTAAGGAAGCATTTTTTACTGCTACCATGGAGTGAGGCATTTCACTACATGACCGAAACAGGATGCCTGAAGAAAAAAATGCTACTTAGTAAGAGTGTACACACACAGCTACATATCATAAAGTATTTACTTCCCCTTACAGACTAGTTCTGGAAACCATACTATTAGGTGGTCTGTCATAATGCTTGATTACATTAAGATTTATGAGAATTTGTGAATTACATACTTAATGTCAATTTACACATAAAACACACAGACCGGATGTCACATCAAAGTCTGATATTCTAATGCCAACATGGAAGCAAAGATTTTTTTTAAAGGCAGGAGAATTAAAAGTGAGAAGAAACCTTGCTGCTGTTTCTTTTTTTTTTTTGTTTCTGTGGCTTTTTGAGACAAGGTCTCCCTAGGTAGCCCAGGCTAGCCTTGAACTCACTATGTAGCCCAAGCTGGCCTAGATCTTGCTTCTGATCCTTCTGCCTCAGCCTCCTGAGTGTTGGGATCACAAGTGCATACCACTCCTCTCAGCTCTCTCTTTCTATACTAGGACAGTGAGGAGAAGCAGCCACTCTTAGCCAAAGACTTAGCACATTTTCCCTGAGTGACACACTCAAGATCTGCTAACTCAGCAGGCTGAACTGGGAGGTCCACAAATAGGAAAATTAGACTCATTCTCTGAGAACTTGAGTTACAACTATCTAACCATCATTAAATATTGAAAGTGTTGCAAAGGTCCATTCTAACTCAAAATTCTCTGCCTCGAAGTACCTAAAATAGTTGAAAAAGAAGTGTGACAAGTAAGCTAAAACAATGCATGTGGCCCAGGAAGTGACAGGAACTGTCCCTGGCAATGGGGTCCAGAGACAAGCTGCATAGTGCCCCAGGATGAGTTTGGGGCCTGGTTCTGCCTGGAGGTGAGACACAGTTGGCCAAGCAGCCACGATGCCAAGTTGCAAGTGCCTGGAGCCATGAAAAGAGGCCAAAGAAAGCGGAATGGGAAGGAAGATGATGAGTTGGGTTGTGCTGTTCAGATCCCACCAGAGTTCTGAAGCGATACCTGCTTTAAAGATGATTCCTAAAGGACTGACCAACCTTCTGACATAGTACGGGTTGTTTCAGTAGCACACTACTGAAGGCAGGCAGGCAGAATTTGTCAAAACACAAGGCACCCAGGTCTACGAGCAGGTGCCAGGACGATCCTAGGGCAGAGTTGGCAAGCCTATGGCATGTGAGCCACAGGCAGTTGTTTGTTATTACTGAAAGCTGCAAAAGGCTCACTGTCACTGCACTAGGGAGTCCAGAGGAGTATGCCAGTGAGAGCCACAGGGCGACTGTGGGGAAGAGAAACCTCAGGATCTAGCAGCTTTCTGAGGGTGCGGCCAGCAGCATTGTGTCCACTTATACTATGGAGCTCCCTGGTGCAAGCCCATCAGGGGCTCTGAGGGGCTGTAACAAAAGGAGAGACCCAGGGGAGAATGCAGACAGGTGAGCCTGAGGGGGATCAAAGAGGATCCGGGTCCCAATCTCTGGAATGGACCACAGCAGAAAGACAAGACACATGAAGGTAGGGAACAGGAGCAATGAACCAAAGGCAAATATGCAGCAGGCCGCAGCAGCAGAGCTCCCAAGGGGCCTCCCTCTTTGTCTGCCCAGAGTGAACACAGGTTTCTCTTTCTCTCAAAGCTGGCCTACTCCCAGCTTTCCTGTCCTGATGGCTGACTGACTACCCATTTGCACATCCTGGCCTCAAAAGTTACAAACTCCTCCCCAAGCTTAAGCCAGTTTCTCATGTCTACCTCTTTAATTAGTCTCACACCTTTCAATCTCTCCCAATGCAGCCAGAAAACTTCTCTTTGCATCTGCTACCATGCCCCTCCTGAAGTACCCTGACATGGCAATGGCATCATCTAGCGGCAAAGCCACCTGCTGCTGGCACTGCTGTTCACAAACCCCTAAAACCTCCTCATGGCTGAACTACAAAAAGCCCAACCCTGGGAGATGGGGGTGGGCAGCAGGTGGCCAAAGGATACATTTCAGTTAGGCAGGAGGAAGAAGTTCAGGAAACCTATTGTCTGGCATGGTGACCGCAGCTAACACAGATTTTATGTGTCTTCACCACACACACACACACACACACACACACACAATGAAGTATGTGAAGGAACATGCATATTCATTAGCTTCAGCGAGCCCTTCCACAATGTATACATATTTCAAAACATACTATACATGAGAAATGAAGATTTTGCCACATTCTTCATCTTTTGAGACAGGATCGCATTATGTAGTTCAGGTTGGTTTTTTTTTTCTTCTTCTTTTTTCTTTTTGTGGAACTGGGGATTGAACTCAGACCCTTGCGCTCACCAGGAAAGTGCTTATTCTACTGAGCCATCTCCCTGGCCTCCTTCAGGTTGGTATTGAGCTTGTGGCAACATAGCCTTGGTACTGGGCTCACAGGGATGTGTCACCATATCTAGCTGATTGTACCAATTTTTAAAAATATTATTAAAAATAAAATCAACATAAAACCCCACATCCTTAGGAGGATGGCCCAGGTTGTATATGTCCCTGTGTCATCCCTCACCTCTTCCCTCCTGCCATCTGGTCCTATTTTTGTACTTCCTTTGGTCTCAAGCCATGTCCCAGGCTGCTGTTTCCTCTCCTGCTCACCTCCTAGGCCTGCTTATATCTTCAGACCACAGGTACAGTACCCTTGCCTCTGAGCAAATGCCAGGCACCTGGGACACTTGCCTTCCTGGCCTTCCTTACGACACCAGTCACTGCTTGCAGTCAGTACTGGTGTGATTATGTGACTGTGGCCGATCTGCCTCACGGGAATCTAAGATGCAGGAGAGTGCTCCCTGAGCAACACATGTGCCCCAAGCACACGAAGCCGAGGGCTACACCTATTGCACTGGCCAGCAGCTGCTAACAGAGAGAAGAGCATGAGGGAGAACACAAGGGAAGAATACATTTCTGAGTCATGGAAAGTGAAAGGTATGGCTGGGGAGACAGCTCATCAGCATCAGTGCCAACCTGGCAGGTGCAAGGTCCTGAGTTGCATCCCTGGTACAAGAGAGATAGATAGAGAGAGAAAGAGAGATAGAGAGAGGGGGAGAGAGGGAGGGAGGAAGGGACAGACAGACAGACAGAGAAGGTAGAAGAGCGAAGCATGCATAGAGAAAGGGACAAAGAAAGAAAGAAGGGTGAACACTACTACAGAGAAGGGAAAAGCTGAGGGCACCCCCCAAGGCCTGGAATGGTGCAAGGCATGGGTAGCTCCAACAGGGAGGTGAAGCCAGATCCAAGAGGCTCTGGAGTCCCCAGGCCAGAAGTGCAAGCAATAGGTAAGGACTCATTCTTAGGAAGCTTAGCAAACAAGGAGAAGACAGAAACTAGCAGGGATATAAGAAGGGCTTTCAAAATAATGAGGCTGGAAAGCACAAGGCAGACTGATGGATGGGGAATGGGCACTCTGGGTGGGTGGAAGGAGAAAGGCTCAAGGAGAGGGATTTGCTGTGGAACATGAGACGCCTGACTCCTTCTTCTCAGAGGGGAGGGAAAGAAGAAAAGATGGGAGAAAACAGACTTCATTAGAGGCTGAGAGAAGAATTTATGAGAGCTCCAACAAGCTGACTTTCAGCTTTTGCAAGCACGAAACAGAAGGTCAGCTAAAGTGCACCGGGGGTTTATCAGAGACGTGCTGGCAATGGAACAGGAAGTCCACTGCAGAGGAAAAGAACTGCTGAGTTCATGCAGAGACCCTTTCTGGGGGCTGGGATCCGACTTGCAGCAGAGCTCATTAATCCAGGCCATTAGATGACATTCACCACCAGGGCATGCAGCCAACAGAACCTCCACTTGGGCAGCGGCGTGGGCACAGGGCAAAGAAGCCTCAGTTATTAACATGCTCCTGTGGGCTTGCACCCCCAGTGGTACACACAGGATTGTCCCAGTGGGCAGTGTGGGACAGTCCTGTACATACAGCCCTGTTGTGAGCATGTTAACAGGAATGTGGTAACCTGAAAATGGCATTTGTTCAGTAGTGACAATATATGGAGATGCCTTAAGTGTGCAAGTTTGGAAGAGTACCTAAATGGGTTGATCATCCCTTACCCAAGATGCTTGTGTTCACAGTGTCCAGCAGGATGCATTTCTCAGCACTGAGGTGGCTTGACTACTTCAGGTATCGAGGCCTTGTCCTGCCCATGCACACATGACCAATTTGCAGCTTCAGCCACTCCCAATAAAAAAAAAAAAATACCTGAGAATGCACCTGGGCAGTGTCACTTTGCCTGCTACAGACCGGTATGGAGAAACTTGAATATTGCATGGTTTTCTTATGTGAGAAACCCAAAGTTTAAATAATTTCAACAGCAAAATAAAGGATGGATGATGGGAATGAAGGAGATAGGTGTTTTGCAAATGGAAAAGGGATGTCCAGATGGAGGAGGGGAAGTAAAATGAGTTAAAACAAGTTAAATGACATACACGAATTCTCCACAATGAATGTACTATGAAAAATTACTTCAAGCATGTACTGACAAAAAAGTAGGTTTTGGTTTGTTTTTTTATACAGGGTTTTGGTATACAGCTCAGACTTGTCTCAGCCTCCCTAGCGCTGGGATTACAGGTGTGCACCACCACACCTGGGGATTTGGGGTTGGCATGCATGTGGTACTGGGGATCAAACTTGGAACCTTGTGCGTGCCAGGCAGGCGCTTACGCTGCCCAGTTATCTCCCCATCCCAAAAGTTTGTTTGTTTGTTTCAATGTGTGGAAAAGGTCTCATGAACTGGTGAGATAGCTCAGTGGATTAAGTGCCTGCTTAGGCCAGCACAGGGACAGGCTTCAATCCCTGGCATCACATGCTACACCAGCCCCGCACCCAGGTGCACTGAGATGGCCACCAAGATGGGGCATGGTGGTGCACGCCTGTAATCCCAGTGCTGGGGAGGCTGAAAACTGAGGGATCACTACACATTGGCGCTGTGTAATGAGACTCTGCACTAAATACATTAAACAAAAACTTAATGAAAAGGGCTCAGAACCAAGCATGGTAGTAGACACCTGTAATCATAATATTCTCAGAGTATGAGGCAACATCACAAGTTCAAGCTCAGCCTGAGCAACTCTCTAACTGAGAAAGAGCCTGTGTCATAATAAACCATTATGTAAAAAGGGCTAGGGTTATAGGTCAATATTAAGCATGAAGGGCCTGGGTTTAATCCTTGGTACCATGCAAAAACAAAAAACAAAAGCACTCAGTAAACCTGAAGGAGCTTGGTCCATATTGGGTCTATCCGCAGAGAAGTAACCAACCACAGTCAGCAAAACTTGGCATAACGGGGGTGGGTGTGGAAGCTGGCACAAGAGAGAACCTGCTCCCCAGGCCGGCAGGGACCGCAGGGGCTGCCTCCCAGCCTCTCCTCGATCTTACCTTACTGACCCCATACTGTGTCCCACATGGGCCGCCCCTTCCTTCCTGGCATTCTCCTCTCCTACCTCTGTGACCACAGTGGCTCCCAGGGGCTTTGCCTCAGCTCTGTGGCTCCTTTGTTTCTGGCCCTGGCCCTTCTTCCTCTCCTCACCACGGAGAAAGGTTGCTGGCACCCAACGTGGCCCTTTGTGTGCTACATACATGCTCTTGCCAGGAAATCTCTTGGACTTGAGGAGCTTTTACCCCTCCCGAGCGACATTCCCAGTGGCATAGGGTGAGAATCCTACCTGCTAGTTGCACAGTGCTAAATTTCCACCTTCACATTTAGGCCCTCCCCTGACTATCTACACCAGCCTCCTCCTTCCATAGTATCTGTTCTGATCAACGGGAGCAGCTCCAATCACTCAGGTGGGAAATCCCAGGAGTCACTGTTGGCTGGACATTTCCCGTTAACTCCCACCTCCCTATGACCACTCAGATCCTCTGCACCCCTTGTGTCTGTTTTCCCAGTTCTACATCTGTTATAAGGGCACTGGGCCCTTCTCATTTACCTGCAACCCTCATGTAATGTCCTAGCAGGTCTTCCTCACTCCCACTCATCAGCCACACTGTGGCCAGATCTGTCCTTTGGATCTGCACTTGGGGCTGGCCTTCTCCTTGTACCACGCATCTCTTAACCGACTTTCAAGTTTCCTGCACTGCCACTTTCTCCAGTGTCATTCACTCCTGCCCCCTACTACTACTTCTACCTGATGTTCCAGCCTATAGATCATCCAACCATCTC
Source organism: Ctenomys sociabilis (assembly GCA_004027165.1). Lineage (NCBI taxonomy): Eukaryota > Metazoa > Chordata > Mammalia > Rodentia > Ctenomyidae > Ctenomys > Ctenomys sociabilis. Next base: position 13,936 of record PVKA01007933.1, read on the forward strand.
CAGAGCACAGATGTTTGTGTACCCATAGGGAAAGCACCATGTGGGTATGGAAACCCTCTACCTCCTGTGCTCACACATCCCTCCTGTGTCATTGTCACTGGTTCCCAAGACTTGGTTCAAGTATCACTTCCTCTCTAAGGCATCCTACAACTCATCCCTTTGCAGTGTATCCTCACAGCACTGAGAATACCACTATAAACTGTGTCATTTTTCATTTAAGTGCTCCTCTCCATATCACATGAGGCCACACAGACTTCTAGGCTTAGCAGAGTATGGGATTCACCGCAGGAACTGCTTCTAGATTGCAGGATGTATGGATAAACACAATTCTGGTTGCCTCTAATCCACTGGACGCAAAGTGCTTCTGGACAAGAATTTGAAGGCGGTTTTCATGCTATTCTACTACATCAAAGAGTAGCCCATACCTTTGGTGGTCCTGCCGCTCACAGTATTAATTCAAAGACAAGTTCCTCAATACCCTCAAGGTTGAATGTGGCAATGGGATTTCTGAACTTCAGAGGCAATGCTGGTATTCAAGATGCTGGGCTTCAGCAGGGTTTATACTGTGTGGTCAACCTATAACAAGGCCTTTACCTCAGAGGACTTTGGAGTCTGCTTCCCTCTGAGTTCACTCACCAAAGACAGTTTTTCTGAGCCACCTGCTATCTACTGAACATTACTCTAGCTGGTATAGGGACCAGAAGGACACAACACCTGAGGCAACTCTCACAGCTGCAAGTACATAAGTGAGACAAAATTTATGTATGAATTTTGGGAGTGAGAGGGGCCAGGCTCCACCTTAGAGCTGAAAGAGCAACAGGGAACAAGAAAACAAGCATCCTACCCTCTGACATACAGAGCAAAATGAACCAGAGAAGAGTCCTGCTGGAGATGTGCCTAGTGCTCAGGAGAAAGTCACAACTGGAAGGAGGCTACCAGCTAAGGGGTCATGCATGAAGAAAGGCCCACAGGGATTCACAGAGGGAAGGATCTGTGTCCTCAGGGACAGTTGCTAAAGGCTACAGAGAGTACGTGACTTCTGAGGTAGCTTTTTTTTTTAAAAAATAAAAAAAGAGTTAAATGTTCAGCAAGATAGCTCAGTGGTCTACAGAGCCTGCTTAGGCAAGCTTAGGCAAGCATGCAGCCACCACGGTTCAATCCCCAGCACCACACGCCATGCCAGCTCCACCCCTAGGGTGGGCTGAGCTGGCCACAACAAAAAGTTAAAATGTTTATTATATAAAAATGTAAGAATTAAAAACAAAACTCAGAAGACAGGGCAAAGTTCCCACAATGTCTTTACGTCAAACATTTTAGTATTATTTTTTGTTTTGTTTGACTTTTGACCTAATATAGATATAGTTTGTACTCTGCTTTTTACTTTCTACTACTGTAGTACTTCATGTAGAGAAAACTCTTCACAAAATTTAAATTTATAATGGCTATGCAATAAAGTGGCTATACCGTGAAGTGCTTCCATTGTACAAATAAAATGGATCACAACCTTGTGTGAACTTTATAACTGCCAAAACATGTTCACTTCCCATAATCCTTGATATAAGTAAGCAATACTTATTTCTCTCATTTTAAAGAAAAAGATTAAAATATAAGAGGTTTGAGCAACTTAATCTCACATAACAGCTTTATGTGGCAATGCCTGATAAAAACTTCAAGTCTCATTATCTGAACAATTTATTCATCTCTTTAAGGAATATACACTATATGCTAAAGCAGCTGCCTTTCTGGCTGCTGGAGCACAGAGCACCAAGTAGGACATGCTTCAAGTGTACGTTCTACTGTTCTCGCCACTCCTTGAGAGAGCTTCCTGAGGACAAAGAATGGCAGGAAAAGGGGTTCTGAGGCTCAGTGAGAAGGGAGCATGCATGGGGGGGTGGCAGAGTCAGATAAGTGGGTGTTTGGGGAAGAGGAGTTTACACAACAGAAAGGAAAATCAATTTTCCTCTGTGGGCAACAGGAGGCCAAGGAGAACTGCAGAACCAAGCACCCCTGTGCTACCAGGCTTGAGGGCGTCACTGTGGAGGTAGTGGCTAGGACAGAATCTGAGCAACCATGTAATGAGACCTGGGTGGACACAGCCGCTGTGGTAATCTGAAGATTTGCCAGTGGTCCCTCAGCTTCCCTTAAAGAGTAGGAACATGGACTCCAAAGTGAGACTGCACACACCAGGACACATGGCTCCTACTACAGTGCATACATACCTGAGACAAACAGGTGTCCACTTCAAGGTGCCACTTAGATGACAGCTTTTGTGAAACACATAAAAGAACATTTTCATATGCTGCAGCAGATTCCATAGTGCACGCTGCTATTTGGGGCCCCAGTGAAGAAGCACTGGTAGGTGGCTTTCTAGGTTCAAAACACCATTTAAATAGCCATTTAAAAAAAATTGTTTTTAAAAAATTTATTTATTTGGTACAGGGCCTTGCTACACAGCTCAGATTCTAGTGATCCTCCTGTCTCAGCCTCCCTAGCATTGGGATTACAGGTGTGAGCCACCACGCCCGGTGTCAGTGGCCGGCTGAGCATGGTGCTGGCATGGGATGTGGTACTGGGGATTGAACCCAGGTCCTTGCACTTACTAGGCAGTCGTTTAGACCACAGAGCTATCACCCCAGACCTAAATAGCCTTCTTGACATGATGTTTTCTGCTATTAACTGCCTTTTGCTATACAGGCACTAAATGTTGTGGCCAATTACTTAAAATGTTTACATAAATGTTTGGTAGAAGAACAAAGAACTGCCAGCTGGTCATGTCACTAACCTACCAAAGGGGTAGGTCTGCAAGGTACCATATGGAAACAGAATGAATATAATTTGCTATTTTCCCAGTTATGAGACTAACACATGCCCATTAGAGAAATCTTGAAACGTGTTGACATTTGCTTTAAGTCTGACTTGTGACAACTTTCATATATCACCATAAACTCAATGCATCCCAAGTTGACCCTTGGAATTCATAAAGAGCACGTCTAATCCCTACCCCACAGCACTTAAGAGTCAAAGAGTGCTCTATTACTCCCCTCCTTGACTTCTTTTCTTCACACAATCCATCAACATTTGTTTCTCTTTTATTCTTATGTTTTCTTGTTTGTTTGTTTTGATATAGAGTCTCAAAATGTAGTTCAGGCCCTGCGTTCAGCATAACGTGGGGTGGCCTTGAATTCGCAGTGACCCTCCTGCTACAGCCTCCGGAGGCACATGTTTGTGTGCACCATGTCCAGCTGCACCGAGGCTTATTGCCATTATTGTTCGTTGCTCTTATCTTTGTCCTTGAGCTTGGTTTTCTTCATCTGAGCTCTTTCTGGTCTGTCAACATCCCTCTTAAAACACGGCATGTGTATCTGAACCTCTTGCTTCAGATGGGGCCCAATATCTCATTGTCTTGTCATTCTGTTAACTTTGGTTAGGTGGATTAGCTTTTTCACCAGTTATATCTAATTGCTGGCTCAAAAAAGCTTGAGTCCCTGTTAAGATGGGTATCTTTCATCCCTAACGACACAATAGATTTAACTAAATTATCTCTGCTAAATTTTATACTGTTTGTTTTACTCCAGTATCCTAGGCAATTAAGATCACGCCACATCTTGGCTCTGTCACTGAGCATGTTTGCTACTTGACGCTCCTTATATGCTAGCCAAGCACTGCACCAGGAGCACTGGAAAGCACAGGTCCCACACTGCAGGATGTGCACGACCCCATTTCCTGGCTCGCATCAAGCCTTCCACACACAGTCCACCCCTCCACCTAGTTGGCCACCATCATTTTGTCGCTGCGTCTTTACCAGAGGCCATGCATACCTAGAAGCCATGAAGCTAACACTCAGTAACATGCCCAATGGCTCCTCTCTTACATGTACTCAAGTCTTCTGTTTATAGAAAATTGGAGGACGGAAGGGAGAAAGAGAAAGAAAAGGATAAAAATAATAAAGGTATGAAGATATATATACAAATCCTCCAGATGAGTGTAAATATTATGCATCCCAAACATGAACCAATGAAAAACAAAATAGCACATAAATCCTGCTTTTAATATTCTTTTGTACACTTCTTATATTTTAATCATTTGGAAGTTCATGAAAATATCTACAATATAAATGCTAGTATATCCATTTTATTTTATTTTAAATTTATTTGGTTTTCATGCATGAAATGGTTTCTGGAAATACTGTATGTTTCTTTTTAGTCTGGAATGCCCTAAATCTGTGACATTAAGATGTTTTTATGACCATTTCTTGCATGCTATGGATTTGGTTCACTAATTTTCAAGCATGCCTTTTTAATGTCCTTCAGTAAAGTTTTATTACATACACACACATGCACATGCAATTTCATACACACAACCACTTATAGAACTTTTACCAGTTGTTGCCAAGGGCTGACATGCACTCATGGCTGTTAAAGTCTCTCATTCTGGAAACTAGAACCTTCACTCATGTCTGGTTTTACTTAGAAGTCTGAGTCAGTTCACACAAGGAATGCTCCCAGGCTCAGGACTCTGTAGCCTGACGCACGTACTGAAACCTACTAGCACATCAAGCAGTGGTAGCTGCTGTACAATTGGACTCCCACAGCTCAGACAATAGTGATAATAAGTAGTATTATTCACAATTCGAGTATAATAATGAACACAATGAAGAAAAACATCAAAAGATGCAAACTAATTTACATTACAACTGTCCTCAAGAACTGTTGGGATAAAGCAAAAAAGCAAAAGCTAGATTTCTCCCAGTGTCTTTGTGTGTCCTGCATATGAGCCAGTACTGCTCTGAGTTCACATGATTCCTTCTCCCCTGGTATTCTATGCTGATACACTCGCCCCTTCACGCTGCATGGCAACACCTACAACCCCAACTACCATCAATTTTTTCTGTGGCAGCCACAGCAGCTCCTAATTCTCTCTTCCCCCTCTGCGGGATCTCTGCTCTGCGTCATTGTCCCATCAGTGCCACCCTACTTGAACTGTGGTGGCAAATATTTCATGGACCTGGGTTCAAGGGGCAGAGTGGCAATAAGCCACACCAGTCATGCAAGTTCTACACTGCTACCTAGAGCTCACTGAACACCAGTAAAATTCTAGTGTGAGGGGCCTCAGCAAGAACTCACACCAGTAGCCGCCCTGTGACATTTTATGACATATACCTGGGCTTGGAGGAAGGGCAACTGCATTCTGATGCACAACACCTGGGGCATCTGGGTCACCAAAAAGTCCCACAAATAGTTCTCATTTTGTGCTTCCAGTTAAGGACAGGAAGCACAAACTAACTTCTCCAAACTAGCACATCATTACAATAGTCAACCTCTCTCCACTAGTAAGGGATGAAACCTATCCATAAAATTATTGTTCCTTACATTAACAGGTGTTAGTATTAAATGAGCTTTGCACAAGCAAAAATTAAGAGTTGAGAAGCGACTGTTATCTCCCCCATGTTAATCTGACCCACAGTCAGTCTTGCAAGGTAGAAGAGAAACAGTTTAGCATTATCTTTAACAGTTAGGGTCATCTTGATGGTCTTATATTCTACTTACCGTTTCCAAACTTCTTAAATAAAGACGATAATTTGTGATGTAAACTCTTCCCTTAATGGGGCCATTGAAAGGACATATGTAAATAACTTCTTTGTCTAGTGAGATAAAAAAAGTACCCTAAAATAATGGAAATATATACCAAGATACACAACAAATGGCACTAATTTAATATTAACTATTCAGCTATGCATAACTATGATCAAAATCACTGAAGAGGTGGAAAGCAAGACTGGCAATGTTCCCACATTACCATGCTAGGCCCAGTCAGGGCGGTTGGGCAGCTAGGAGGGCCATGTCACCTCTGGACACCTGCAGCGCTTCCCTGAGAGCAGATATGAATGAGGGAACTGCTAGTGCTACCTTCTGGTGGTTGTCAAAGTGACTCGGAGCTAATGGAACCAGAGGATGGCAATTCTACACATGGTCTCACGGACTCAAGACCGAGCACTGTGCTTTGCCAAACTCCAATCACACAAATATCACAATGATGTTGTTAGCAAATGAATGCCAGTGGTAGGCATCTAGCTACTCTATATTCTTTCTCTTCTAGAAGTCCACAGAAGGGTTCAGCTGGACTCATCTCAAGCATTTCAATGATATAAAACAGATGGTCAAGAGAACAGGACATATTTGGTAGAATCAAACATAAGGAGGAACTAAATCACAGCAGCTAATTAGCTATAATAGAAACACATCTTTGTCTTGACTTTCAAGGTTGTCCTTGAATGTGTTACTAGCTTTTGCTTTTTGAAATGATTTGGAAATACCTTTCATGTCTGCTGTTAATGAAGAACACACACTAAGGTACCTCATGCCTGTTGGGGCACTGATACTGAGCCCCAAAAATGTCACCCATGAAGACCACCATCAAAAATAAAATGTCTTCTTCGCTCTTTTCCAGAATTTAGGAAGGGCACACCCTCCTACATCTCATCTTAAGGCTAGCATGGTATCCCAGGGTACTTGGTAATTAATTCAAAAAGGCACTATCTAGCACCTTCATCTGATGAACACTGTATTTTAGCCTTTTAAGCCAAAGCCGAGGTCTCAGGCTGTCAATGAATTGTCCCTGTAACAGTGGTGATCTGCTGGCTCCCAGTACACTCACATGTGTGGGGAGGGTTCGACTTCCACATCAAATCTGAAGGCCCATAACACTGGCACTTAGCTTCTAGGCAGTTCTGTACCCTCAAGGCAGAGCAGTCTGGCCCTTCAACTCAATCCTTTCCTCTTAACAGGAAGTTTTTGTGACAAATACCACCTCAAAATTTTACCTATAAATTGCTAACTTCCATTTTCTGGCAAATGAAGGACTTTGAACCAATATTTCTCCTGTTATCTCAAAGAGAAGAATCCTTAAGCCTTTATCAATACATCATAGGCTCTTGGAGGAACTCTTTGCTCAAGACAAGAATACAGAGGTCTGTCCAATGGCACTTTTAGACAATGCTAGCCTCACTCTGTCTTGTACAGAATAAGTAGGACTCAAGCAACCTGACCCTGCCGCGCTGTTTATCCAGTTACTTGATCCTAGCACCAGAGGGTCCTTACCAGTAATCAGCGTTTCTCCTGGGAGTCGAGGAACAGTTTCATCAAGATCCCGATTGAGCTCATCACGAGATGTCTGGAAATGAAGCAGAGGTATCAGGAGTAATGATGTTATGTTACTCAGGGTTTCAAAAAAGCCTCAAAAAACACAACTGAAAATATACATTTATTTTAGGACAGAGTCTCACTGTGTAGTTCAAGTAGCCCTCGAACTAACTTTATAGCCCAACCGGGCCTTGAACTCAAAGCAATCCTCCTGTCTCAGTCTCCCCAGTGCTGGGATTATAGGCATATACCATCACACCCAGTCGGATTTGTTATTTCACCAAGATCCTTCCTAGCTTTTGACTTCCTCGTTTTTACTACGAGCCTTATCCCAGCGAAAAATGAATGGACCCTCAGAGAACTCCGTTTTGGAGCTGCTTCCAGACATGTAGCCAGTCCAATAGCTTCATCAGCTCCACAGGCAAAGTATTAACCAATAAAACTCCAGGAGAGTTCTCAGAGTCGAGTCTGCCAGAGGTTGCCTTGGGACCTGGCTGTCTAGGATCCTACTACACTGGAACCAATGAGGTGTGGCAGCGTTCATCTTTAACATCTGATGCATAGTGCTGGCACGGGCATGGGCCAAAGGTTTCTTCACAGTTAGGTTCTGTTCCATTTGTTCTCGGTACTTTTGCCAAGCCACAAGGCAATCATTGCCTGTAAAGTCAGCAAAGGTTCCCTCAGAGAAACAAATAAACCACCACACTTCTGTGAATTCTTAGGACTGCCCAAATCCAGATGTATGTGAAGCAAGAGAAGTGGGAGTATACATTTAAGTAACATAGAATTTATCCAAGAGGGATATTTTGTTGGATTTTTAATGGTTTATCTATTTTCTTCAATACAAACATTAAAATTCCCAGCGAATTTTGACGGGGTTTTTTAATGTTTGCAAGATAAGCATTTTAGTTAAAAATGAGACGGTGTGTGGACAACACAAGTCATTGCTTGCCAGGGTAAGGGGACATCATCCTGGATCATCATCCAGGATTGTGCCTTCCACGATAAGAGTCCAAATCGCATGCCTTAAAGAAATGGCATGGGATCTAATTATTTTCCCCTAGTGCTGCCTCTTGCTAACCAGCAATAAGTAGAGGGGCAGATGTCACATTCAGTACGCCTTCCAAGTGCCACAGCTCTGGACCATAATGAGAGCATCATGAAAGCCCCAAATAGGAAAGGGAATGTCTGATCAACATGGTGACAAGGAAGGGACACAGGATAGGCATTCCACTGCACAGTGACTTATAAGACTGACATATGTGATTATATAAAAACACTGAAGCTCTGAATTTTAAAATCAAAACAAAATGCCATAAATTATAGGAGCAAAAGGTAGAGGCTGGGGGGCAGGAGGAGGGAGGAGAAGGAAGGGACAAAAACTGAATGAAGACATGTTCTACACACGCACCAACTCCCCACGAGGAGTGTAAGAAGCATGTACTGCAAATACATACCAATAAAAATTAAAATTAAAAGTGGAAAAGATAGGCAAGAAACTAGAAAAATAATAAGTGTTAGCTGTGATGAAGTAATGAACATTTATAATTCCAAAAGAGAGAATTCTCCCCAAACATCCACAAAGCAAACAGGCAAAGGACAAGAACAGTCAGGTCCCCAAAGGAATATAAAACTTTTGTAAATGAGGAGGCGGAGAGGGATTGAAGGCAGCATAAGGGAATGGAAAAAAGAATCGAAATCAATCATGCACAGGTACAAAGTTGCTAAATTGGAAGTGATCTGTATGTATACTTAAAATCTACCAATAAAATTAATAAAAATTTTTAAAGGAAATAGAAATGAAAAATAAACATACTTTTTAAAACATCAACCTTGTGGTAATCAAGGAAGACAAGTGAAAACACAGCCTTTTCTTCTCTTCTGATGGCTTGAGATCCTTATATGTATGCTGCCTGGGGAGCATGAATTAACCTTCCTGGTGGATAAGGGGCCAGGAATAAAGCTTACTTTAAATTTACCCTTCCTTTCAATCTGTGTTCTGAAATCTCCTTCTAATGGCCCAATTTCCCCCCGGCTTCTCTGAATTGCTTTCTGTTACAGTCAGATTTGTTTTAGTCATGCAACTCTTTTATCCTCATAATTAGAAAAGAGCACCAACACTGAGGAATGCACTGGGCCCAGCAGACCATGGCCTACCTACCACCAGGCCTGGGACAAAGGATTGCCAAAGACCTGGAATTTAAGGTATGGCAGTGATTCAGGAGACACACTCAAAAATGAAGTTACATGCAAAGTTACAAGAGCACCTCACTTCACACATGTAAAGTATCCATCTAAAATCTTTCCTGCAACAAGGTGGGATCATGAATAAAATCACATATATGTATTAAACTTTTTTCTTTTTTGGCCCAGGGAGATGGCTCAGTAGAATAAGCATTTGCCTAGCAAGCGCAAGGGCCTGAGTTCAATCCCTGGTTCCTCAGAGAAATAAATTTAAAAAATAAATAAATAAATAAAAATAAATGATAATAATAATAATAATAATGCAGTTGATCTACAAACTGCAGTATAGGGTTTCAGGGTAAATCCTGACGGGATTGGACTGACCTTGGCAGATACAAAAGCTAATTTCTTGTTATATATGTCTTGCTTTATCTTGGTCTTAACCATCCAGCAGAAAAGTATAAACATGAGGCATAAAAAGTAAATCCATATTAATATGCTGAGCTGTAAAAGGCTCAAGTCAACAACTTCTGACATTGCTAGTCCTACAGATAACTCACTACTATATTATGGACTACTGGACTATATTGGATTATTTTGCTGTATTCATGCACCTACAATATTTAAATGGCAATGGAACACCCATCTCTGACAAAACTAAACAAAAAAAGGGGATACAAACGAAAGACCATTTTGTATCTGTATACTCAAAATAGTTAAGATAGATATACAGATACTTTCTCTTAATTCAATGAATAGAAAGAATTGTACTATAGTGTTCATGGACAAGATATCATGTCTGCATCTTGTGCTATGAATAACCACTATGAAGACAACAATATGCAGTATATAAGTTATTGAAACTGCCCTACTAATTGGTTTTGAAACTGTCTCATTGCTATTTGTTACACAATAAAATTATATTTTTAAAAATGGCAAAGAAAACCTTTTTCCTTTTATAATTTAAGTTTTTGGAAGAATCAGGAATTGAACTCAGGCCCTTGCACTTGCCAGGCAAGCACTTATTTTACTGAGCTATCTCCCCAGCCCCCAAAATCACATTAATGTACTTACACTGAGTGAGTAGAGAATAAAATCATAATTCAATAACCAACTATTCACATAGGAAAAGAGAAATGCAGGGAGATATTAATATAAATGAAAACTCAACTTACCCTCTGAATAGATTCATTCTCCAAAGAATGTGAATTATACTTAGTCGATGCAGAGGCCATTCTGGAAACTCTAGCAAGAAAGACAACACTGCAGATTAACTGCACAGATATTGAAACTTCTAGCATATATGATATCAGAGACATAGACGTTTCAGCCAAGCACAGAGAGCCCTACACTGAAGGCCCTGTTTTCTTACCAAGCCTGCAATGAGACACAAACCAGCCAGAATACAGTGGGATTAAGCTCTGACAAAGGTTCATGAAACATGAAAGAACCCAAAAGCGGAGCAAGATGCATGAGGAAGATGCCAAAAAGATTCCAGGAATCTTTATTCCCAGCACTCAAGTTGACATCCACCAAAAAAAGACCCCACATCCTAATGTTTATCAGTATGCAACCAGCTTCAAAATTTCATACTTGTTAATTTTTAAAGGTAATTTAGAGGCAGCCAAGTGGAATGATAAAAGGGTGGATGATTTAACTCATGTTGTTTTCCCCTTCACAAATTCTGCTTTCTCCAAATGAAGGCAACTTAATGTGGCATGGATTTAACTGAAATCAAATTAGTAAGATTTGATTTAAACAGTATTTTCAAGGCAAAGTGTATACTTTAGTTAAATGACAGATATTCATCACATGTCGGACATAAATGAAAGCACATTCAGAACACATACAAAGCCATTTTAATGCAAGTAGTTATTCAGACTTGTAAAGAGTACATTAACAAAAGAAAACTAAAAATGCTTTGTCTATCAAAATTAGTAACAAATATATATAAAGTCATTAAGAGGTAAACCATGCCCAATTCAACAAGGTGAATGTGGGTATAACAGCATCCTTTTTGCCAGGCTGAATTAAGAGAGAGGTCACTGCCAACAAAACTCAACACTAAGATTTTAGACACACTGTGACATAAAACCTAGCGATTTGCTAGCTTCATCTTGGCCTGAGAGAGGTGACCAACATACGGAGTAGAGTAACCACCAGGACAAAGGCTCAAGAGACTGCCATGTGAGGTGATCTTATAAGATTAGGTCTGCCAGGGTGTCCTCACACAGCATCTGTTCCTTAAGGTGGGCTTGTGCCCATTTGATTCATGATAGTTCAAGGCTACACATGGCACACGATGGCACTCAGCCATCTGGTGAGTGAATACTATGTGGAAAACACATAATATCAGCTATCACCATGACGGGGCCAACTTTAATATTGGTGCACCAAATCTTGAACAGTGGAAATAAGGAACTATCGTTGAGACTTGAACAATTATTCAGATACTGTAGTACTCTCCAGTAGTCCTTAGAAGTTTGGGAGGCTGAGACAGGAGGCTGGCTGGAGCCTAGAAGTTCAGGGCCAGCCTAGGCAACAAAGAACCCATTTCAAGAAAACAGCAGGGAAAGGAAGTAGAGAGAGAATAGCAGAGACAGTGGAAGAGAGGTAGGGAAAAATTGGGAGGGGAAGGGGGGTGGGATGAAAGTGGAGAGGGAGGGAGACAGAGGGGGGAAGAGAAAGGAAGAGAGAAGAAAAAGAAAAAAAACTAAACCAAAAAACAAGTACGGAGATGCTCAAATTTTAAAAACCTTAGCAGTCTAAGAAGCAGGACAACCTAAAATGAAAAATGATTTAAAACATATATATGAATAACTTCAAATGAATTAAATTTAACCAAAATATTACATTATGCTTTGAAAATCCCTCTAACCTTATACGCATGTCCAAGCAAGACAATCCATTATTCTCAGACAGGCTGCATATATCTGCCCTGAAATTACTCCACTGATTTCAACATGATTCACACTAGGGGAGGCCCTCTCTTCGGTACCAGATACAAGATTCATTTTTAGTAATCACATTTCAGTATCTCATAAATCAGTGTTTTAAAAGTAATTACTGTCAAGTCAATAAAGGAAACTCAAAACTCCAGGTTATATGGTCTACCCCTCTTCACTCCCAGGTGTTTGTTCACAGAACTTAGTGATGAACCCCATTCTCTTTGAGCCTCATGAAAACTTTCAATTGAAAATGAATATGAGGGAAGAAAGTCTCTTTCCCTTTCATTTTTAAGCTATTTTATTGAGCTGTAGCTCCTGCATCATGCAGTTCACCCTTTCCTATGTGTAACTTACAGGGTTTTCTGTTTAGTGAGGATTGTGCAAATGGCACCATAATCAATTTCAGAAAGTTTTCATGGCCCCAAAAGGAAATCTCAGCTCCCCAGGCCCTGGTCCCTTGCCAAGCAGGAAACTGCTTTTTCTCGCTACAGAGCCATCCCCTGTGGGCACTGCCTAAGGATGGCTTGCACACTCACAGTCCATGGTCTTCAGGTCAGAAGCATTCGCTTGAGTTACACCAGACCGCTACCATTAAAATCCAGGTCAAGCTCAAGCCCGAGTTCTGGGGTTCAGATGACAAGGAGCGGTGCCACGATGGGCCCTTCTCTGCTGAGTGCTTTCCACAGCCCCGAGTCTGCAGTTGTGGGGCAAATGAAGGAGCCAGTTCCATCCAAACAGCAATGCTGCCACCCGGCATGCCCTGACCTTGGGAAGATCATTGAACTTCTCCGCACTTCTGATGCTATTATTCCTATTTTCCTTCTTCACTGTCAGGGACAAGGAATGAGCTAATACACGGAAAGGGCTTAGAGCTATTCCATATATCCATTAACAAATTATCAGCATTTTTTAATTATGAAAGGATCATTCCTAAATGCCAACACCATAACCAATTCTTCTACCAATTAGTTCTGGTCTTAGAAACATGAGGCAGAAAGTTAATTACAGAGATAGTATATGGAAGAATTCTAAAGCTTTTGTTAAAAAATATCAAGATAATAATAACTGAAATAAGATAAAGGGGAAGTCATGTGACTTTTTCTTTTGCCCAATTCATTGTTGTGCTCACCTGTCTGGGCCCTGACTATAACTTACCACATTAGAAGAGTATATCCACATCTTCAGATCTAAAAGAAATATGCCGGACTAAATGTACTTCAAGATTAAATAGAAGCCAGAGTGAAATTTACAAACACCAGCTGCCCTTTTCATTTACCGAGCATTTTGCCCTAGACCCCTAACAATCAAGCTTAATCCTTTTTATTTAAAAAGCATTGATTTTTGCCTTTTTGGCTTTAAAGCAAAAACTGAAGCTTAATTCCCCATATATATGCTAATTATGGGATTCTGTGCAAAGGTGGACTTCTATCATTCTCAATCCTCAAGCAAAGCTTCATGATTAAGTCCAATCCTGTCCTGGGACAGAGGACGGTGACAAGGTCCTAGAGTGAGTTAGGGACAGGGCCAGCTCTACCCTAGGTCTCCTAAGACTGTGATGTTCTTTCTACCTAAAGAAAAGTCTTCTAAGTGATGTCTTGAAGAAAAATGGCTCCAGTGTGGCTGGTCCCACTCTCAGCAGAAGAAACCTGGTGCCCACCAGTCCTTGAGACCCCTAACCTCCTTCAAACAAAGATACTTAAAGGTGGGATTAGTGAAGAAACCACATCTTAAAATCCTCCAATGCCTCTCTTTAAATATAAGACAACTTCAGTGGACCTTCTCTCCTTAGCCTGCCCTTCTTCTAGGTCTTAGAACCTCTCAAACACTGACTGGCACTGTCTACCTGCCCAGCTTGGATACAGCCCCCACTAGAGTACAAGTTGCTCGGGCAAGAATGCTTGGCCTCTACATTTATTTACTGCTATATTCCTTTTACCTGTAACAGTGCCTGACACCAACAAGTATTCTGTAAATATTTGCTATTTGTGGGAAGAGCTGAGCAGTAAAGATCTGGCCAGGGAACTTGGTGGGCGTTTGTCCAGTATTTCATGTAGGCCAGGAATTCATGCAAGGTTATGAGAGCGGGCTCGAGCACTTGGTTAATCAAGATGTTCAAAGTCTGATGGCTCTAGGCACAGAACTGCTATACCAATTTATAATTCAATCTGAGTCACGGCCAATGCTTGACCAGATTGCTCTCTGTGAGAGCCTTAATCTGCACAAAAGAACCAGAACTATAGTGTCTTCCACTCTAAAATGTCCCCATGAGGCAGATGTTTCAAATTAAGGTTCAAAAAGCTCTTTCCCCTTGTCTTCTGTTCAGACTAAGAAACTGCTTTCTGCTTTCTGTTGAATATGATGCAAATCAGGTCACACAAAACACCTGGAGCAGACAACTACAAACATCTGAAAACAAACACAGGCCATGTTTAGCCAGTGTTCAAAAATTGAAAGCAGTGGAATTAAAAGTGATTCTGGCCACTGCCTCACTACACACCGAAGGGAGCACTGTTTTCCATGGTCACCTGATCTGAGACCCAGGGCCTTTCCTCAGCCCTTTGCTGAACATTGTTGTGTACGAACAAAGCAACAGCAAGAGGCATGCAAGCTTCCTCTTTTGGTCCTCCTTAATGTGATTTATTACTGAGTGTTGACATTTAAATTAATTCCAATATGCTCTTTCTCCAGAGGCTCCCTGGATGGCTGTAGAGACCTCCCCGGTCTTCAAATGCAGCTTCCAAAGTTTTGAACAAGCAGCAGCTGAGTACAAAATTTCAGCCCTTTAAAAGCCACTCACCTTGTTTCTTTTGAAAGAAATACCAAATTCCATCCTTATGTCATAATGCTTGATACTGTCAAACCAATACTCTTTGCTATAAAACATAACCCTATAAAGCTCCCTTTCCTAGCTTACATGAGAATCATAGATATTATCAAGTGAAACTCAATTTCAAAAAATCAATATACTGCCTTAACTCCTGTCTAGTATAAACAAAATGACAATGGTTTTTTAATAAAGTAACATCATTTTCAATGCATTGCACCCAAATCCGACACCCTCCTCCCATTTCCAACTTGGCCTCTAGGGGGAGCATCACCCCTCAGTGGGTGTTCAATTCTGTTCCTGGGGTGTCCATACAGTGGGATTTAATTTATTCTGACTTTTTCCATCAAACTCACAAAGACTGGAGGCCACACGGGGGCAAACAAACGAAAATGTTCCTTACAACGTCTCTAACCAAACCACTTTCTGGAGAAAATAAAAGTGCCCCATGTCGCAGCCATTTTGACAGTACAGACACTAATTTACTGTCTAAATGTGCTACTTAGGGGTAGGGTTACTCCGCGCTCATGCAGACAAACTATGATTGCCAAAAGCAGGAGTGGGCGTCATTTTCAATGCATTTCCCTTTGAACAGGAATTGGTAAAGGGCCCGATGGTACAAAGATTGGCCTCACATGCTGTACATTTCTGCGGCAACTCTGCAACTCTATTCACGGGAGCGCTGAAGTAGCTACACAGAAATGGGCCAAATTTTATTTATAAAGCAAGCTGTCACTCCCGCCCCGCTATACACTATTAAGATAAATTACTTCCAAATGAACTTTCTTCAACAAAGCAAATAATAATTGTGTCCTTTTAACCTATAAAATAAGCTATTAACCCCGCCATTCACAAAGCTTGTCAAAATGCCACTACTTTCTGCTGCAAAGTGATGAGAAACAGTTGATTGAAAAACAGGAATTCTGTATTCAAACCAGTTTGGGCTTCTAATTCCAATTCTGATGATGATGATGATGATGATGATGATGATGATGATGATGATGATGATGATGATGACGACGACAATAATGACACAGCCTTAGACAAACTGCAGTTCCATGTCTAGAAAATGGGCCTGATGTCAGTTACTCTTCCCAGGTCTTGAGCAGAAAGATGGAAAGGCATAGCACAGCAAACCATGTGGCAAAGCTGTCCAAGTACCAATTCTCCTACTACAGATGCTCCTGGTGAACACTTATGTCATTCCCCAAACTGGAGCTAATACTGCAGGTGGATTGTCTGTAAGCTACACCAGGTTAGTGTCTGCCTCACCATCCTGCACCCATCTTCTAGGATGATCAATCGATTCTTGCTGAGGTCCTGAGCAGCCTTCAAACAGCCTGCTGTCCAAGTCTCTCTGCTTTCCCTAAAACAAAGCCACACCTTTCCTGCCAGCTAGGGAAACTTCCCACGGAATTCCTAAGGGAGCTCTTGTGTCATTCATTACCTTGTTCTCTGGCTTAGGTCACCCAGAAATACATCTACTCTGAGACAATTCTAGCCTTACCCCTCGGTTAAGTGGCTTACTGTCCAAATAGATGCACGTGACTCACACACGTTAGAGCTTCTCAATTGGCCTTGGTCATTTTGCATCTCTTTGTTAAAGGTATCTGCTCTATGATTTATGATGACTCTCTGGAAATTACAGAATGCCAAGTGGCATTCCTTTAGAAACTCATTTCTTATCAGTTGGATATTTAAAATTCATTTCTAAGACACATCTACTTTCACTTTTTTAAATACTGCAATGACTACTGGCTAAAATCAATATAATCTAGACCGCAAAAAGAATGCATTTTTAATCATTTTTTCCAGGGGTTAGTGATGGATTTGGGCTGATCCACTCACCTTATTTCTCAGTCTCCTCATAATAAATGGCACACCTTCAAGACAGCAGATTGGCTTTAGTGGCATGAGCTGTTGCCATGGAATGGGGTAACTTTAGAAATCCCTTAGAAGTTGAAACTGGTATGGTAAAAAAAAAATCTATGTAAAAAGTCAATTACCATCAGGTCATTTTTTAATGTCCAAAGGTTAGCTAACAATATGGCAGACATTTAAACAGATCATTAAGTTCACCAATGAATTTTATAAGAGTCAAATACCTGCCAGTAAACAAAGTTTTAAAATAGGAACAAGATCAAGTTCCCATCCACCTGCCAATTCCAAAACTCATGAACCCAGCTGAGCTGCTCCATGAAGGAAAACTCTCTTTTGTTGAATTATTTTCCTCAGGGAGAACTATTCCCATAATGTACACTGTAAATTTATATAAGTAAGAAGTTTCTTCTTAAGCAAACGTTAAAACAGTGAAGTGTTGAGTAAACATGTGTAAAGAGTTACGGTTATTATGGTAATAAAAGAGCCCATTCAAAACACCTCCTTACATTCCAAGAACCTTCTCAGCTCTGAGATAAAGGACCCCAGAGAAAAGCCCAGGGATTATGTGGGAATGACAAAGATTCCTCCCTCCAAGTGGAATCAGTAGTGGATGGGGAAGGGAAGAAACAGGAACTGTAGGGTTGATGTGTAGTTTCTGGAAAAAGGAAGAACAAAACAGAGTGCAAGTGGTAATGTGCCATTTCTACCAGTTCCCCAGCTTGTGTCCTCTTGAACACCAGCTCAAGACACAGTAAGTGCTCCCTGGCCTCTCTGCACACATCACACACACACACACACACACACACACACACACACACACACTTCTGTCCTCTCCCCTTCTCTCCCTACCTTCCCCTCCCCTCCCCCTCCTTCTCTGGATACTGTGCATGCTTCTAGTAATTCACATCTCCTACTGTACACACTATTCCCCCAGCTGCTCTTTTGCATCTTGCCTCTCTGCTGGATTGCTAGTTTCCTAAGGGCCAGGACTCTGTTTCTTTTAGGACCTTTGCACACAGCAGTATGTGCACATGCTGCTCGGTGAAGAAAGTAATACAGCACCACCCTCAAATGGTCCATGACTTTCCAGGAGCTAATCTCCAGCCATTACAGGTACTCGACCCTACCTCCCTAGGGCTGATTGGTGTGTTTTTGACTCCCTTGCACATCTTTATCACTTTTAACATGCGAACACATAGCTAAATAGTGCGTTGAATGTTATATGTTAGAGCTTTGTGTAAATGGAACCAGCCCACATCTTGTCCCTTCTTCACACAAATCTTTGGGAGCATCACAGATGAATGGGAGGCATTGCCCATTGCCCACTCCCAGAACTGCTTAGCATGACCCACCTCCAGAGTCAGTGTCCCATTCTCTCTGCCTGCTCATCTGAACTGCTTCCAATGTTTGCTCTTACGAACACGGATGCCATAAGCATTCCTGGACATGTCTCCCATTCCTGGCACATATGTATAAGAACTGCAACAGTATTTGGGGCCCGATCTTCCTATACCTCTGCCTAAGCTAACAGCTAATATATTTTTAAACTCAAGGTATGCTAGGTATAGTGGCACACACCTATACTGCCAGTACTTTGGAAGCTGAGGCAGGAAGATCACTGTAAGTTCAGAGGCAGCCTCCACTACATAGCAAGATTCTGTCTCACAAAAATAATGCAAAACAAAACCAAAACCTGAGGTACATGGAGAAGGCAGATAATGATGAAATGTAAGCAAACCCACCACTTCAAGTGAAATCCCAGAACATGCCCCATCACAATCTGAGCAGGTGGACAGTGAACTAGGTTTCCAGGGCTGCTGGAACAAAGTAGCACAGATTGGATGGCTTAGAAACACAGAAAACAGATGGTCTCCCAGTAATGGAAGCCAGTCTGAAATCAAGGCATCAGCCAGTCCTGGTAGTGGCTGCAATCCATGCTTGTCACTGCAGTCTTCACCTGATCCATAATGTGATATCATACCGTGTGCTCTCTTCTAATGCTACCACCAGTCATGGCAGGCTACAAGCCCATCCTTCTCCAGTATGACCTCGCCATCACCCTGCGAGCCTAAGACTAATCCTGTCATCAAGGCACATAAACACAGGTCTATGACATCCATCTTTATTCTTTAGACTACTTCTATTAATGAATTAATTATAATTTTTATGACTTTTATTATATTGAACAATGAGTACTTAATAGGAAAACTATCACAAAAATAAAATATTGCATCTTTAATATTTATTGCTTATAAAAAAGCATCAAAATTTTCAACACTTACTGATTTTTGCTGTACAAAGTCTAGGGAAGAACCTTTGAAATAAATTCCCATATGAACTACAATGAAAATATTAATAGTGTTTCATACACACACAAAATCTTTACTCCAATTATCACACTGAAGGCAGTCTGTATACACAACCACAGTACGGGCCGCATACATGTATTGCTTACATGGACAGCACATATCTTCTGCTTTCCTGGCCTGTTTGTAGAACATGCTTGATATCTTGGTGCTCTTGCCATTCTGGCAAGAGGTTATTATATCATACAGTGTGGAGTAAACAAGAATATAAAATAAATTATTAAATTCTTACATGTATTATGCTTCTCAGAGCAGACACCAACATTTTCACATCAGCTGTGTGGTTCCTTACAAAATCTAAAAGATCAATTATGATGTGAACTACGATGAAAATGCCAATAGAACTTGTGGTAGATTAACGAATGGTCAACCTGGAACACCCAGCAGAACAGAGTCAGCCTGGTTCTGGGTGTGGAAGGTCCACCTGAGGATTGCTAGCGACAGCATGAAAGCAGAACTGGAGGGAAGATGGTGTGATTCTGCTGCTCCTGGAGAGGCTCGCCATACTAATTTTCCTGATATAAACTCAGCTGTTCTCACCTTTGGAGGGGTTCGTGCCCTTGTTGTCAATGAAGATGGCTACGGTTCTTTTCGGGAGCTCTGATCCTTACTTTGCGTGTCCCTTCCTGGTTCTAGTGAATAACCCTCAGCATACAGACACAGGTCCTTCATCCCACTGGTGCACACTTTTTAGCTTCCACCACTGACCTTTGGGCCTTCCCAGTGCAGATCCTTGATACAGACTTGCATGAGACACTGTCATGGCTCTAGGCCTCCAGCTGGACTGGTGAAGGATATTGCCATGGGCTGTAGGTCTTTAGCTGGACTCGTGCAGGAGAATGCTGTGGGATCCAGAGCCTCAGCTGGATTCTTTAGGTCTCTGGCATATGGACAGATTTCCTGCACTGTTTTTCATTTGACTCTTTGGGTGAATATTATAAAATAATCCTATGAATTATATGTCCTGTATTGAATCTATTCTGTAGGAAACCCTGAGTTGAACAGAACTCTACCACAAAAATAAACTTTGTTTCAACTGTCACACCCAAGGCAGTTTTCACACATGACAACTGCATGTTCTATGCAAAGTATCACTTACACTGATAGTATGTTTTGTTTTCCTGTACTTTCTTGAAAGGCACAGTTAATATCTTTTTGTTTTACTGCTGTTAAAGTAGGTCTTCACAAATGCATCCATGTGTTTAACTGTCAGCTCACAAGTGTGCTCCACAATATTTTTCCTCATAAATTCCTAGGCAGAAATATTTTGGTTTTCCTGTGCTGTAAATGATCTCTTATAAGTTCAAGTCCACTAAAGCACCTTCGTAGGCAGGTGCAGCCACTGGGATTCCATCCCAGGTGTGCTGTGCCAGCCCCACCCCTGGGGTGTACTGAGACAGGACTGAGACTGGGTGTGGTGGCACCCCTCTGTAATTCCAGTGCTTGGGAGGCAGAAAATAGGAGGATCACAGTCCAATCTGTGTAGTGACACCCTGTAGACCCTGTACTAAGATACAAAAAAATTCCAGTCCAAATCCTCGTAAGAAAATTTCTCAGGTGCTGGTGAGATAGCTCAGGAGACTAAAGTACCTGCCTGGTCAGGCTTAGGCAAGTGCAGCGACCCCGGTTCAATACCTGGCACCACATGCCTTGCCAGCCCTGCCCCAAGGGTGGGCATAGACAGCCAGAGCCCGAGGCATACTGGCACACACCTATAATCCCAGCACTGGGGAGGCTGAAAACAGGAGGATCACTATGAGTTCGAGCTGGGTAGTAAGACCCTGTAATAATGAAATACATTAGAAAAGAAAGAAAATTTCTCCATATTTTGCATTTATTATTTTCTTTGTAAAATACCAAACCGTTTATGCCACACAGGTTTAGGATCTGGTAAAGCACAGCCACTGGCCAATGCCTTCTGTTTCAAGTGACATCACAGTTGCTGCACACCTCATCAACAACATCTACACCAAATTTGGTTCTGTTGTTGAAAGTTTCCGTCTCAGGCTTCCATTTCATCAAGGCTTCCTGATCAGTATTTCCATCATGGTGCAATGCTGACATCATCAGTATAAGTTTGCTTTTCTCTATCATATATGAGATCAATGTTATGCATTTCTCAAATTCAAAGATTGCACTATACAATTCTGTTTTGAAAGTGCATCACTTCATTTGGAATTTCTGCTTTGTTCTTCCCTATAGTTCCTCTGCTAGTCACCTTGCGCTTTGTTAACAAATGTGGCATCAGTTGGAAACCATTAAGCCAACTGGTGAATGTTATATTCTGACTAGTTTGAGAGATGGGAACAACAAATCTGTTCACAACAGCATTCAGTTTATTGCTACATGAATAAGGACCCAATAGCTGAATTTCAACATAAATGCCTAAATTGAAAGAATAATGTCTTCACATCTACAAAGGCACGAATTTTTGTGCCATATTTTGATCCATTGCTTTTCTGTAAGTCTTTCAGAGCCCTGTGATCATCTTGAGAAATCTGCATTAAGGACAGCAGACCTATGAAAGCTTTCAGTCTAGCTAGTGAGGTGTCATAATAAATACAGTTTTGAATATGGCTATTGGTGTGTATAGAATGTTTCACTTGCATTTCAGCCTTTATGTATTTCATAGCATCTTGTAGCATCTAGTCTGTTACAATTTCTAACACTGAATGGCAGTGTTGGCATTCTGTCCAATATGTTGCGACCCTGCCAAGACCTACACTATGTTTTTGAACCTCATTCTATCATTGATCAATTTGATTGCACGGCCACTTTGCAACCTTTCAACTAGTCAAATATGTATTCACGTTCTTGTTTTCTTCATTATCTGAATCAAGGATGTCTGCCTTCCCTGTGTCTGTATCACTTGATTTGTGCTCCACCTCACTGTCACAGGAACTTTGATTCACATGGCCAACATCAAAATCATCATCACCATCACCGCAACACACCTACAACCACTCCTCTGCTATGAAAGCATGTGTTTTACCATAATGGATCATCTTCATTACCCATGCATGAGTAATTTGATGATTCACTTTTGACCTCATCCAAAACTTGCAAATCTGGTTTTTCATGTGTCACTGTATTAAACTGGCTAGTTCCACCACAAAAATCAAAAGAGAGCTTTATTTTTAAAACAAATCCTGAAATTCTGTGGGTCTGTTAGACCCTCTGTGATGCATGGGTAAACATATGCAAAATCACTTAGGCATAAAGGTGGATCTAAATGCCATTTTGATACAAGTACATACAGGCACACTTCTGACTGTTCATCATACCACGTAGGTAAATACCCTGCTTGTACCCTATGTCCCTCAAGGTAAGGTACCAACAAGCACAACCAGTTACTATAATGCTCACATACAAGTTCATAGTATAAAAGTAAGGGATGATCCACTGGACCCAGGCTTAAACCTTGAGGAACTAGCTATATCTGAATATACTTTCCAAGTAAGGTGCCATGAAGGTAGGCTTTTGACATCTTTTGGTGGGACACAACTCTCTGAGACTAGGTTATCCACAAAAGGGTCATATCAACATATGATTACATTTAAGAACTATCTGATCTGTCCCCTCTATAAGTGCTCAGTGGATACAGACTAAATACTACTGAAATATTTCTATGGCTTCCTAAAAGAAGTAATGAAATGACCCCAGGAAAATTATCTCAGAGCCATCCCTCAATCAGCATAGTATTAGTAAATCCTGTTTCTATAGGTTCAAAAATCAATCAGTAAACATACTCTGGGCCACTATTTTGAACCACAATAGAAGATTCTCCCCCAAACTGAGATAAGTCTCCAAGGAGCTAAGAGATGGGGAGATAATGGACAAATATAAGATGATTCACATAGCACTAAGGAGAATAAACAGGCATAAGAAAACTAAACACGAATAAAGATGGCAATAAGGGCAACTTGACAGCAGTGGAGCAGAACATTTACTTAAAGATAATGATCTTAGTGTCCATGTTTGAATCATCTGCTCCCTACCAAGCACTGTTCTAAGCACACATGAAGTCATTAACCCCCACCAATAACCTTAGAGGGCAACAAGTGTTACCATCTTCATATGACAACTGATAGACATGAAGAACAGGAAGGTTAAATAACCTGTCCACTAGTAACTGTCAAAGATAGAATTGACACTTACCAGTTGCCTGGCATTCTAATTCTCTAACTGATAATCAAATAAGAGAACACTAGGTTTTCCGTTTAAGCTGTCTAAATAAAATTGTTCATGGGATTTCACCTATGCAATACAAGCTGAGAAGTCACAAAGAGACTCTTAGCCTATGTTTTAAAGGTGAACAAACAAACAGAGATCCCTGATTCCATGTACATGAAGCACTAAAAGAGTACCCTTTCTTGTTTGTCCACTGCAATATTCTTTGTATTAAAAAGAAGGGAAAGTTTTATTACTAGTGGGTAAAACCAGAATCAATATCCCATGAGGTGCAACTATAACGCAATGGGGCATTTATTCAAGAGCCTATTGGAGTACAACAAAATGAGTTATTCATCCCAGTAATTCCCTTCAATGATGCACATCCAGTCCAGCAATGCTGTCACTAAAGTATTCTTCAAATTCTTCCTCTGAATCTGACCTTAGAGGTTAAAGCTATATAAGATGCTGGCTCATGAATTCTAAATTAAATACATTTTTAAACCAAAAGTAATGCTCTTCCCAGTACCACTGCTCACTCTGTATTTAATACATATGTTTCACAACCAAATGCTGAATCCTCACTCAAGGACTGATACCACTGGGAGTATTATTTGAAAGCACCATAGTCTCTGAAGTCAATTCCAAAGAGTTCCAAAATATGGGCTGAATAATTTTGATTTGGTGTTTTCTGACCTTGCTTTACATAGGTTTGGAAATTGTTGCATAGGGTCTCTTAACTCTTGAAAACGTTAGACTTGACTCATCTTAATTAGGCCTAACTTACACAAGCAGGTTGACCATGGAGGTTAGTAGAGATTTGCAGTAAGAGCAGTAGCTTGCCTGGCAAACCTGGCGGTTTGCAATCGTACAAGAGTGTTCAAAGGGAATCCCCAAAGACTGGCTTACTTAGGATCCTGGGAGACTCAGAAAGAGGAAGGCTTGCAGTGATCCAGAGAGTATGGATAACTGTCATCTTCTTACTTGGCCAGCTGTCTAATGATCCAGCCATACAACAAGTAACCACTCATCTACTGCAGAAGAAGGTGAAAGGACTGATCTCATATATTTTTTAAACTTGGCACTATTGGTACAGAAGGTCTCACAGCTATAGAAGCAATAATCTAAGAATAAGGCAGAAATAAGAAGGCAAGGAGATAAAGAGGAACAACAACTGATGTTGACAGAACAGCAAAGAAAAGATGAAGAAACTCCAGTTCTAAAATGATATATATAGATCAGACAGAGAATTGTCATGCAATAAAAAAGAAGAAAAAACAGTACATGGCACTGCAGAGAACAATAAAAAAGACTGTGCAAGTTTCAGATGGAAATCTGGGTAAAGCTGGGGAGCAGAAGTTGAGAATGGGTATGGCAGTGCTAACATAGTCCACCAGGTGCTCACACCACATTCCCAAGGGCTGCACCTGAAACACGGCTTCTACAAATGGAATTTGAAATCCAATCCGAAGTTTTAAAATGCTCAGCAATATAGAAACAGCACCTAGGAAAACCTACAGTTGATATCACACTTAGTGGAGCAAATTTCTCACCAGGAGCAGGAAAGGCAAGGACAGCTGCTCTCATTATTCACATTGAACATCTTTTAGAGATCTTTAATAAGTCAAGCAAAAGAAATACAAGGCATAACATATGACATACTAAAAGCATGAAGTAAAACTATTTGTAGTCAACATGATAACAGATAAAAAAAAAAAAACCCGAGATAGTACCGAAAAACTACTAAAATAAGTAAATTGGGAAGGTTGTGTAATGTCCAAGGCCTATATAGGATGAGTTAGTATTTGTATTTTTTAGTAGTATTTGTATTGTTAATAATGAATGAACAGGGCCAGCCAGATAGCTCAGTAGACTAAAGCACCTGCTTAGGCAGGTGCAGCAACTGGGGGATCGATTCCTGGTGTGCCCTGCCAGCCCTGCCCCCAGAGCATGCTGAGACAATGACTGAGACTGGGCAAGGGGGCACAAACCTGTAATCCCAGTGGTTGGAAGGCTGAAAACAGGAGGATCACTATAAGTTCGATCTGTGTAGTGAGAACCTGTGGACCCTGTACTAAATACAAAAAAAAAAAAAAAAGAATAAACAAACATGCAAAAATTAAAATGCTATTTTTAATAACAGAAAGAGTAAAGTTTTGAGGGGTACATTTTTCTGGTGGAACCAGGGATTGAACTCAGGCCCTTACACTTGTCAGGGAAGCACTTATTCCACTGAGCCATCTCCCCGGCCCTTGAGGGGCACATTTAACAAAATATATACAACAACCATGTACTGTAAACTAAAACACTGCTAAGAGAAATCAAAGTGCTAAACATATGGTGAAATACATCATGCTTGGAGCTGGGGAAATGGCTCAGTAGAATAAACACTTGCTTACTCAAGGGCCCAAGTTCAACCCCTGGTTCCACCAAAAAAACCCATCATGCTTAATGATCAAAAGACTCCTGATTGTCATGTCAATATTGATCTATAAAGTCAATGGAAGGCCTGTCCAAAATCCCAATGGGCTTTGTTGCCAAAACAGACATGATGATTGTAAGCTTGCTATGGAAACAGAGGACCAAGAATAGTCAAAGCAACCTTGGGTAGAAAAGAACAAAACTGGACTACTTCTACTACCTGATTTCCACACTTACATATGCCTCACTAAGCAAGACAGTGTAGTATTGGTATAAAGAGAGACACATAGATTAATGAAACAGCAGTTCATGATTAGGCCCAGTATTTCGGGGTCCTACTAAGGACTAATTGACTTTCACTGAACATAACAAGGTGGTTCAATGGGAAATGGTGTTATCTACAGTATGCTGGGAAAATGTGATGCCTTTATGAAAGAAAAAAATGAGCTTGAAGTGGAACATAGACATATCAGTTTTACATTACCGTATCACAAACTTGGTAGCTGTTAACTATATCCGTCAACTATGTCTCTGTTTCTGTGAGTCACAGTCCAGGCTCAGCTTAGCTGGGTGCCCCACTGAGGGTCCCACAGGTGACGGTTACAGTGGTGGTCGGGCCACATGCTCGCAGGAAGGCTCATCTGAGGCAGACCTGCTGCGCAGCTCCTTCAGGTGGCTGGAAGGCTTCAGTTCTGTGAGTCTGTGGCAGCGGACCCTGGCAGACCTTAGAGGGCCCTACTTTCCTCAACACAGGTGCTGGCATGGACAAACCTGAGGAGAATCTCTCCCCTTCTAGAGGACCTGTACTGTCTTTCAAATGTTTTCTACTGATTATTTCAGGCCTTCTTTCAGGATAACCTCTTTGTTAACTCAGAACCAACTGTTCCTGACCTTGCATCTGTAGAACCCTACATGTTTTCCATATTCCAGTGGCTAGACACAAGTCTCAGGTCCCACCAACACCCAAGTCAGGGGGAGGGGGAACAGTAGGAAACACAGGGGGCTGGAACCTGGAGGGCCAGCCTAGGGTCTGTCTGCCACAGCAGATACAAATGTTAAGAGCTAAAACTAAGAAGTTCCAGAGGGGAACATAGGAGAATTCTTGTGGACTTAAATTGGGCAAAGATTCCTTAAAAAACAAACTCATAGGGGAAAAACAAATAGAACTTCATCAAATTAAATTACTTTGGCACAGTCAATAAAATGAAAGGGAATATGGCCCAGCAATGTCTTGTCTAAGTACAGTAATTTACACAAGGCAAATGAAAAAAGGTGTCCACAGGAGGACCACATGAACGTTCACAGTAGCTTCACTCATAATGGTCCAAAACTGAATCAAGGCAAATGCTCCCTGACCACTGAACACTGTATCCACACTCTGGAATACGACTCAGCAACAGGAAGCCAGCAGCTGTTCATACACACAGCAACATAAAGATTAATACAGGAAGTGTTATGCTCAGTGAAAGAAGCTAGCCATACAAGAACACATAAATGTATCCTTGACAAATTTCAAAAATTAATAGCATTGCCCCACAGTCTCTGGACACAGTGATGTTCAATTAGGAATCAGTTTTGCAAATTCCTAGAAAATATATTTGCAACCAGGTGGAGTGGCACACACCTGTAGCCCCAACACTCAGATTGTCAGGAGTCAAACCTAGTGAGTTTAAGGTCAGCATGAGCTGAACTACAAAGTGAGTCAATCTCAGTCTCTCTCTCTCTCTCTCTCTCTCTCTCTCTCTCTCTCTCTCTCTCTCTCTCTCTCTGCATATATAGGCAAATTTGAAAACACAGTTCTAAGCAGCTCACAAATGAATGAATGAGTCAATAGAAATTAGAGTAAATTACAACTAACTAATGAAAATACTGTTTTGAAGAATCTAAGCAGTGAAATAAATGCAAAGACAGAAGGGAAAAATGTGTGACTTCTTGAATACATCTTAAATAAAAAAGCCCGTGTATGAATAGTGTATGAAGTAGGCTTTTCTACATGTGAGAAATGGGGGAAAACATATATACAGGCGTGTATTTGTGCTAGTTCAAATTTACAAAAGAACAAAGTAATAAAAGTGATGGGAGGAGCAGTGTGTTTGCCCAGAGACAGGACTGAAGCTGGACTTCCTGCATTGAATGCTGAAAAGTTTGACTTCCCAATCACACTGAATTCTTAAAGTAATTTAAAACTTCATTTTAAAAGTCAAAAATATATGAACATAATCATTATAAAGTTGGTCCCATATGCCCAACTGACAAACCTCTGGTAAGACCAATGAAGGAAATGAGAAGGCGCACATAACCAACAGCGGATACAGGACTGCAAAGGCAAATGTGGCTATGGCCAGTGTCAACTGGGAGTTTAAACTATTGCAGGCCTGGCTGGCTCTGCGCACAAGTTCTATAACCATTCAGTGAGCACACAATCCCAGTCTTACACAAACTTTCAAATAACAGAAATGAGAATATCACCACTCACTTTACCAGGCTAGCAGAATGATGGGTCTACAATAGACAGAGACAGCATACGAGAAGGACACTCATGGTTATAGATATTAAAACCCTGAAAATATGTTGCCCATTAAACCTAGTACAGTGGTAGTGTGCCTCATACTCACTAATTGGCTCTGGGAGGTGCACTGAGTATCCAACTGATTGTTTTGGCTGGGCAGGGTGTCGAGTCACAAGGCACTGGACACCCACAAGTTCTAGCTTGCAACTGGAATGTCAAGCCAACCATGAGGACTGGGACAAGATTTTCCTGTCTAAATATGTCAAGCACCAAACCTGATGACTTTTAAAGCTGTCAAGTATGCACCAAAGTATGACTGGGGTAAAACAATTATGACCACAGTAGGTTCATGCCAACAGTCCAAACCAAACTCAGAGCTATAAAGATACATCAGAAAATCCCCTAAAACAGCCTACCACATCAACAGGTTCCAAGAGGGGAAAAAAAACAGGTCTCCAGAAGGCACCACCGGGATTGGATAAAAGTCAACATCTATTTACAACCTTCCCCCGTGTGCAGGAGAGGTGTGTCTACAGAGAACCTAAAGTAAACAGAACAGGAAGAGGCGCAGGAAATACACCCCTCCTTCCACAAAGATCCTGGAACCCAGCCCAGAATTCCTGCCTCAGAAACTTCAGGGCATGAAACCAGGGCACTTGTCACAGTGCAAAAGCCCCTAGGGTCACTCTGATGCAACCCACAAGCCAGGAGCATGGGCACCACTGGGGAGCTTGCTGCAAAGGAGACAGGCAAAACCTGCATTTCTCTCTGCCTCTCTGGCCCAGATGATTCTTAACAGGTGAAGCTAGAGAAGGCTCCAGAAGAAGCCATAATCAGCAGGAAGGCTGCTAAAACTGCCCACGTCAGATTCACCCCAGATTAATTAAATCCCAATGGCTGTGGGTGGGGCTCAGGTACCAGGTATTTAAGACTCCCCGGGGGTTCTAATGAGCAGCCAGCCTGGTAAACCACAGTTCTTTAGAATTCCCAAGATGAGGAAACTTCTGTTTAGGGACTCCGAGGGAGAGCTTATGGGCCTCAAGAAAAAAAATGCATTCCTATGTACCAACTGCACCTTCTCACTGCAGCTTTCTGGAACCAGAAGAGACTTGGAGCCCTGACAGCCCCACAAAGCTGCAGCAGGGGTTGTGATCCGAAAGTCAGATTTGCCTGGGTTTAGAAGCACTTGCTTCCTATGTGCTCCAACTTGGACCTAACTTCTCTGGAAGAAATTTGACAGGGATATGATTAATTCCTCCCTCAAAAAACTGTTGTAAGGACTCAATGAGACATTATGTTAAAGCAATGGGCCAAGGTCTTGACAAAGATCACACCTAATGTTAATGAAAGTTACTACAGACACCCAATCAGATGAAATGGTCAGCAAAGCTAACCCAAAAGTTAGCCAGCCAGCCCTCAACCACGCCGACACTCTGACAGCCAGTATAGTCAACTAGGCCAGGCAGAGATGTACTGCAAACATGAAACAGAAGCAGTTTGGTAGCAGTAGAAATTACACCAATAACATGTTGAAATGCAATTCGGACCTAGTTAGTTAAATAAATATATTAAAATTAATCAGTTTTTTCTTGTGGTTACTACCAAATTTTAAATGATGTATATGGTTCACATTCATCTCCAACATTTAGGAAGCCAGGATACGAACTAGCATTCTCACAGCTATTTTGTTTTTAATTTTTGCTTTATAAAATCCCTTGGGGTCTCATTAAAATGCAGATTCTGGGACCTGGGATATAGCTCATTGGCATAGCACATGCCTGGCAAACTCAAAGTCCTGAGTGCGATTCTCAGGACCACAAAAAAGCAGATTCTGATGAAGTTTTCTTCTGGGGTTCTTAGTGGGTGTGGGCCAGGCCTGCAATTCTGTATCTCTCACAAGCTCCAGGAGTAAGGCCATCCAGACAACCTCTATGAACAAAGGTACCCAGCAGGTATTCAGGACATACCTAATAGTGATGGGAACCCCTGGGGAAATACTGGCACTGTGAACTGGAAAAAGGAATGGTCTGCAGAATTAAGCCTCAGCCTCAACTTCCCAAACTTCTGCACTCTACTGCACTTACAGACCCAACGAGGTGGGTGCCAACCACAAAAGGCCTCCCTCCAAGGGTGAGAGGGACACAGGCATTCTTTCCCAGATCTAGAATCATCAAGGTGGGCAAGGCATACCTCAGAACAACTGGAAAGCTCAAATGGAAGACTGGCAGGGCTTGCTGGGATCCTGCTAGTCACATAACTGCTGTCAATGACAGGCCCTCTTGAGAGAACTTGCCTCCTCACTGTGCCCCAAAACAGCACTGAGCAGCGGGCACACTGTGTGCCACCGCACTCCTGTACAGGTACATTTCTTCTTTAAGTAACAGAGCAGGGGCCAGTTCTAGGCCTGCTGGGATTAAGTGCAATCCCTATTCTCTTAAATCCCCACCTAAGTAATTTCAGGACCATAAAGGAATGTAAAGGTCATTTAAGGGAATTTAAAGCACCACCACCCAGTGCCAAGAATGTCATTTAACCTTCCTCTGCCCCAATGGCTCCCACAAAGGGGCAAGGATGACACTCACATGGCAGCCCATTCCATTCGAAGACGCTGGGGAAAACTGGGTAATTTTGTTCTCACCAAAAGATCAAGGAAATGATATCAAAATCTAACAATTGCCACATTAAAGAATTGCCACTGTGTGTTGTCAAGGTTTCCACAGGGGATAAGAACTGAGTGTTACTAAGAAGTTACTTTTAATTTTACTTTCAATTATAACCCTTCAACTTCCCTTAGCCCTTTCTATCCCCAACAGACCTGCAAGCAAAGCAGAAACTCCCTTGCACTCAAACTGCTCATGACAGAGACCAAAAATCAAGGAACTGTGACGAAAGGGGTGACAAAGCAATGTGTGAGGAGCTTCCCATCACTGGACTCAAAGCACTGCCTTATTACTTTGCTATTTAACCGTGCAAAGAAAGGCTAGGCACGAGCTCTAGTTCATCCTGCGCAGGAGCAGCAGGATCTCTAGGCTTAAAACAGAATGCTTATAACAGACATGTCCGAACAATGCTAAGCTGCACCCCCATCCACTGCAAGTCGATGAATGTTTACGAGATGTCTACTGCGTGCACTGGCCACGATGGGTTTCACACACCCAGAAATGTGCCTCCAATCTCATCCCTCCTTATTACAAGCTTGGAAGATGAAAAACAGTTCTCACTGAAATATGCAGTGGGTACCTATCAAGACAGAGTCAAGGAATAACAATGAACAAATGTAAGGACATGGACCTGCAGGCAACTGCACATGGAGACAGTTTTTTCTTTTTTTTCCTTCCTTCTTTGTGTGTCCAGTGGTACCAGTGATGTAACTTAGGACCTTGAGCTTGCCAAGCAAGCACTTATTCTACTGAGCTATCTCCCCAGCCCCTGAGATATTTCAATATACAGAGAAACAGGTTTGAGAAAGAAAAGAAAAGGACCCTGAGCCCACCTAGTGCGGGAGCACATGAAGCGGTGCTGATCCTGGGAGCAACTACTTCTCCCAATCTCTTCTCCAGAGCCTTACAGTATAAACATCAAGTCCAGTGTAGTCTGATGAATGCAGCAGGCCCTCAAACTGACTGAGGAGCAGTAAGGCAAGACGCTAAACTGCGACATTTGGGAAAAATGTGGGTAACATTCGCTGGTGCAGCTTTGCTTTGTGATGGTTTCAGACCTGCTGGGTACACGCTGCTACCAATTTTGGAAGAAGTAAAACAGAAACTTGTGAAGTATGCTCATGGTTTTGGGTCCACCTGCGCAAGGCAAGAGAACACCAGCATATTTCAATATTTCAATGGTGAGAGAAGAGGGAGACTGAGGCAAAGAGGCCACACCTGTCCCTATAGGGGCAATAAGCCAAGAGCAGGAAGGATAGCTGTTCTCCAAATAGCATGGCTTATATAACACATTGGCGCAGTAATGATTATGGTGTGTGGCTTGCAAAGGCCCCTGATGCACATCAGACTTGAGAAGAAAGCGGGTAGGGCAGGTTTTATGAGCCCTGTCTTACTCATGAAAGAGCCACCAGCAGTGAGGTAAGATGACTTGTCCAGAGTCATGAAGAGTTTGGACTTGAACCCAGCTTCTGAAACCCCAGTGCAGGAAACTTCCTACCACCTTGCTCCAATGTCACCTAAAATTAAAAGCTCACAACAATGAAATGCAGAGAGATGTCCAGAAAATCCAGATTCCTGGCTTTCTAAAAGTTTATAGGGACATGAATATGACTACTTTTTCCTGAAAAGAGTTTCAGATTATTCAAGCCAATAATTGTCAACTTTTCCTAAAGGCTTATTATGACTATTTGAAGCACTTAGGCGAGACTATTCAGTCATTGCAACAGCCCTCTGAGAAAGTACTATTATTATTTTCACTTTACAGATAAGGAAATTGAGGCACAGAAGCAACTTGCCCAAGGGCTCATAGGAAATAATAGAGCCCGCATTCAAATCTGAGGAAACTACCAATCCAGAGTCCAGGTATTTTGGGAGATGACAGTCCCTGGCCCCTCACCTGCCAAGGAGAAATAAATAAACTGAGAAACTACAAAATAAAGAAAGAAGAACTTAAAAGAGGTCAGTATAGGGAAGAAAAATTACTAAGGAATAATGAAAACACCCTATTGTGCTATTAAAACATTGAATAACTTTAGAAATAACTAGAAATTCCAGACTTTAGAACCATCTGGCCCCTGCTTAAAAATGTCACCTCCTAGTCTTGAAGAGCCTGTTTTTCTCTTTATTTTGGAGCTCTCAAGAAGATCAGGAGCCACATGTTTTCAGTGGTTTCTAAAGTAACTACGTTGTATAAATTCTCCCCTCATTTTGGAGAAGGAATACTGGAATATTTTTGGAACTGCAATCATTTTCAGAACCTGTAAAAACTTTGAGTTTTGCTTTGAAGCTACTGAACACAAAGAATGCGAAAGAACTGAGTGTTAGTAAACACATGAGCGTTCTTATTTTTTTCACATGAACTCCCAATGAGTTCTCCTTTATGCCATTTTATTAGTGAGAGCTCTTGTTCCTCAGAACTTGAGTGCTTCTTTACTGAGCTATTTCAAAACGAACTTATTTCTTTACAAACCAAACCACACACAGATTGACAATTAGTTTGAATAACAGGTTCACAGCACAAAGCAGCACACAGGAAGAGAACCCCTCTTGTGTAAGGTGGCCTCAGGATGCAGCAGGTGTTGGAATGAAACCAACCAACAATACTGACCTCTTCAGAACCTTCTTCTGCAGCTTGAGTGTGCCATCTCGGTAGGGAAAGAGCAAGTGACCAGAAAAGGACCTCCCTCAGTGTTTGGATCAGTGCTTGCATTCAAGAAGGAATGAACTTATCCAACAGGCACTCAAGGGAGAAATGATGACTACAGATATTCTCTTAGATTCAGGCATACTTACTTTTGGATTTATTTGCTTTAATGGAACAGCAACTGACAATCTAAAACTAGCAATTCAAAGCGATGTCTAAGATCTCTCAATCACATTAGCCTGTTTTTGTCATTGTAGAGTTTCAGGGTTCTATTTTTTATAGCATTCACTTCTACCAGAAAGTACAGCACTGCTTAGTTTTTATTTCCTGCATCCCTGTGCACAAACTCCAGCAGGCCTGCTGTCTTCCCAGCACTTAGACATACTGTTTAATGAATGAATGAAACCACCAACAACTTGATAAACACAAGTTAGACGTTAAAGGTAAGAAGACCAATTATGTAATAACTGTACTCATATTTAAAAGTACCAATGAACGTTATTCACCTTCAAGCACTTTAGGAGCTGGCCAAGTACACCACCTGTATGAATTTCCCTCCATGGTGTGGAATCTCTACAATTCCACCCTCGCGATCGGAGTGGATCGCCTGGATTTAAAATCCAGCACAACACACCTCGTCACACGCGGTGTATTCGTTCATAAAGCCCCTAACAGGAATCTTTAGAGCAGATTCACTTCATATTTGCTTAGGCAAATACTAAAATTAGTTTTCACTTCCTGAGCGCAGCAAAAGACAGTTAAGGGAGGCAACCCCAGCCAAGAGCGCTTGCTCGTGCCTGTGCATACTTCCGACTGCATATCAGGGAACTAACCGTTCCTCTTCAGATCTTTCCTCAACTGTTGCAAAACCAGATAAAGCAGTGCGTGACACAGAAACACCGGCCGAGAGCGGAGATTAAGGCTTCCCAGCCAGTGCTGGGCTGGAGCCACTCCGCAGGCCGCCGGGGAATGTGGCGGGTGCCCACCCCAAGCCGAGGGCCAGGACAAGGACCAGCTGCGGCGCGTCGCTGGGGAGGCAGGGTGGACGCCTGGCCCGCCCGTCTCCCTGGGACGGGGAAGCAAGTACACACAGCAGCTGCGACGTCCGAGCCCAGTCTCACGGCCCGCCAGCTCGATTCCGGTCCTGACCTTCGCCCAGGGAGAACAGGGGAAGTCGGAGGCACCTGCCTGCTGCTCACCGGCCTCAACCCTCACCAGCGGGGACAGCGGAGGAGCTCGGGCGAACCCCACCCCCACCCGCGGGTTGCGGTAAAGCCCCGCGCAACCCGTCGGCCCCGGGAGTCTCAACTTCTTCCTGTCCGCGCCCCATCATTGGTCCCCGCAGCACCCGCCTCAGAGCCAGATCACCCGGGAACGCGGACCCACCTCGGGATCCCGGCGCCTCCGCCGTTGCCAGGCTGCTCGGCACCCGGGCCCCGCTCCGCCCCTTCCAGAGTCCGCCCCGCCCCCGCGGTATCCACGCCCCCGACCACCGCAGGCTGCCTTCCTAAGTACGCTGGTTGGCGGAGATGCATCACGTGATATGGGTGGGGTGGGCGGAAGACTCCTAGGGAGTCGCTCTAAGGGGCGGGGTTCTTCGTCCGCAAGGTTTCTGGGAAGCCCTTTTTGAAGGGTCCAGCTCGTGAAGGCATCTGGGAATTGTAGTTCACTATATGCTGAAGCGACCAGCGGAGGCGGCTGGGAAGCGTAGTCTCAGGACTCTTGCCTGGGTTTTGCTGGTTTTTTTCCAATAAAGTGAAAGTCCACG
The DNA here is from genome assembly GCA_004027165.1 of Ctenomys sociabilis. Taxonomy (NCBI): domain Eukaryota; kingdom Metazoa; phylum Chordata; class Mammalia; order Rodentia; family Ctenomyidae; genus Ctenomys; species Ctenomys sociabilis. Next base: position 49,450 of record PVKA01007933.1, read on the forward strand.
GGGAAATCTTCCCTGTACGAAACTTTGTGGATGTCATTAATTTGAGCTATCATTGAGTGCATAGGGCTGTCTGCATAAAGCTGAGATACTATGAAGGAAGAATAAAACTTTAGCTGATTCTCGTGCAAGAGCTGCAATCCACAAACCCACCCAATAAAATGGCCAGGGTAGTGGACGACGTCTTCCCAAGAATGCTTCTGGAGCTTAATGAAAAGAAATATTGGTGCGGGGGGGGGGCCGTTAGCTCAGTAGAATAAGCACTTGCCTGGTAAGCGCAACAGCCTGAGTTCAATCCCCGGTTCCCCCGGAAAAAAAAAAAAAAAAAAAAAAAAAAAAAAAAAAAAAAAAAAAAAAGACTGAAAGGAAATATTTCAGTCCAAAATTTCTTCACTTTGACGTTTGGGTCCCATGACCATTAATACAGTAACTAGAAAACGAAAGGGAAAAAAGAAAGAAGACAAACCTGCAGAAGAAAATTTCCTGTGTAATCCAATAAAGCAATCTGCTACATCGAAAAATGTGCATAATATCTCTTGTGCCGCATAATAATTATACATGAGCACTTTGAGTAAATAGGATTATTTTATCATGATCTTTTTCACTCTTACAAGTATTAGTTCTTTGACATCTAAAAAATAGCAGTTTTGCCTGATACTAGAAATAAGCAATTCATAAGTCTTAAATTTCACAGCATTCTGAGGCAATGGAATCAATGTCCAGATCCTTCTTCCCTAGGATATGAATCGTCCCTTTGTTCAGCTGTATACACTACTGGATCCTCACTGGACACAACTACTGGACTGCTAGTCATTTAGTAGCTGCCTCAGTTATCAGATCGAGGGTCATAGTATTACAGTGTTCCAGTGGCCCTTATTCTACCTAATAATGGCCTAAAAGTCCAATAGTAGTAATGCTACAATTTTATTACAGTACATTGTTATAATTGTTCTATTTGGCTATTGTTGTTAACTTCTGACCATGCCTAATTTATAAATTAAACTTCACATAGGCATATGTATGCAGGAAAAAACATACATATCAGATTTGGTACAAACCAGGCTTTCAGGCACCAACCGGACTGGACTGTATCCCTCAGGATAAGGGGGATCACGATGTATCTTAGTGGAGAGCCAAGACTTCTTCCATAAATAGCAAGGCCTTCTGAATCCTACCCAACCCACTTCCTTCAGGGTGCTTCTACTCTGCTCACCCCAAGTTCTGATCTGGTTAAATGGAACTTTTTTCCATTCCCTGGATGCTTCAGGTTCTTTTTCTTCCTCCAGCCCTTCATACTTTCTCCTTTCTCTGTGATTGGCCAAACTCCAGAGAGAGCAGAATAGGAGTTGCTCCTGGCCCAGGCCAACTCAGAAGTTCTCCAAGAGCCTTTGTGGTTGTACTGATGTCATCATTTCCCTGGGAGTCTGCCCTGCCAACTCCCCTCTCCAGACGTGAACTTCTTTGAATCACATTCACATTTGTCCTGCTTTCAAAGCTTGCTCATTAAATCTGCATGCTGGAGAGGCTCCCTGGTGGGCTGCTGACTGGATTCCCTGCCTCTGTGTATCCTGGGGCAGAGTAATAGAGGAAAGTGTGGATGAGTCAAGCAAAGGCAACAACAGGGTGGGAGACCTTGTAACTAGCAGGTGTGAGTTAAGTGTACAAGAAGTTAAAGTCATTGGTCAAACTGTGGTGTACAGAATGGGGGACAGTGTTCATCCTAGAAGGGACTTTTCCCAGCGTCCATCTGGGTCCTACCTCACTTGTCAGAGGATGAGGTCCTAACAGAAAGGAGCTGTAGAGAAGAGGCACCCCTATCCTGTGAAGTAGAGACTATGGCCCGTGCTGTGTCTGCCTCACATTAAGTGAAGAGATCAAATAAGCAAACAGATGTGGAAGTGTTTTACCCACCCTGTTGTTGGCAAGGTTGTGGGATTCCAGACCAAGTCCTGCCCTCCTCTGAGTGGGCCGTGTGTGTGTGTGTGTGTGTGTGTGTGTGTGTGTGTGTGTGTGTTGTGAATTTCTTGGGCTTTCCTGCATTTTATGCATACATTCCCATAGACTGGGGAGATGGCTGACTCCCCAGTCTGAGGCACTGGGTGTGAAATGAACCTGCTTCTTTGGTAGGGAGGGGGCATTATACAATTTATTTAACTGAAATGGACTTACGTTTGTTTCTGAAGTGACTTCCATTTATTTTGATGCATCTTTCCCCATGATGCTTTATAGGATCTTCAAGCCAATATAAATATTATATAAATATTTGAATATTTGGGTACACACCTGCACAATACCTCAGTAATACCTTTTAGCAAGAAAAAACATTGAAGAGTAAAGACTAGACACAATTGCTAAGTACAATGAAAATCTGCTACAAATATTTTTGAGGTAAGAAGGCACCACATACCTGTTCAACTAAGAAAACCACCCCTACAGCACAGGATGATTTTATTTTTATGTAGAACCTAGAACATTTAAGCTTCTTCGACAAATTTTCCGAGCTATACACCCCACTACTTTTGCTGAGCCCCAGGCTGGAGGTACCTCTTGTTCTCCAGGGTTCCATCCTGTTCTCTGGAGTCAGGGAAGGAGGAGTTACAAACAGAAAGCCCAAGCACCTGTGCTTAAGAAGCAGGCAGGAGAGATGGGTGCCTGCTCTTCTGCCTTAACACACGTACCACTTGGGCCCCTATACGACCCCCTCCGGGTTCCCACTCCAGAACCCTAGGACCCAAGTGTGGGAAGGTGGAGGAAGAAGTGGGGTCCGGTCCTTAGGGAGGAAAAAGGAGGCAGAAGAAGCAATCAGAAATGAACAGTTCAGAAAGTAAGACTGAAGCACCTGTGATACCCCAGCAAAATTCAATTGGAACTGGGTCCAAACAATTCACCCAACAAGCTGTGGACCCTGAAAGAGCCTCTTGGCCACTCTCATCTCCAGGTGCTATCTCAAAAGGGATCTGGGGGCCAGGCTATAGCTCAGCAGCAGAAGCACCTGCCTGGCAAATGCAAGGTCATGAGTTTGATCCCCAGTACCAAAAAAAAAAAAGTGAAAAATGGTTCACATGCCACTTCCCAGGGCAGCTGTGTCTTCACACAGCGAGGCTAAGTGGAAGCAGGTCCAGGTGGCAGCATTCCTGAGCTGCAGCAACACTGCTCCCAGGCCACTGGGCAAAAAACAGCAGCAGGGCCTAAGCCCCTAGGCCCTGGCATGCAAGGCCCTGGGTTCAAATCCTAGCTCTTCTTGTTAAGTGTGGCTCTGAGCATGCATTTCTCTCTGTGCCTCCATTTCTTCATCTGCGGCATGAGGATATTAGTATCTACTTAAGTTTGTTGGGAAGAATAAACCAGGAATGTCCAGGACTTTCTTAAGCAGAAAGCAAAGCAAGTGTCCCTACCTCTCTCCCCACCCTGCCCCATATTTACAGCTCCAACAAAATGGCACAGCCACTTTGGAAATAGTTTGGCAGTGAACTACAGAGCTAAGTGCACACACAGCCCAGCAATACCATTTGAGGTATGTATCAAAGATATAAGGAAAGATGCATTGACAAAGGAGTTGTATTCAAATATTCATAGCTGTCTTTCCAATACAGTAGTCAAAAAGGTAAGCATCTCAGACTCTCATTACTACTGAATGAGTAAATAAATCTATACTGTATATACAATAGAATTTTGTTCAACAAGAAAAAGGAAAACATATTGATCCATGCTGCAACATGAGTGAATCTCAAAAATGTCATGCTAAGCAAAATAAACTACATAGAAAGTACTTCAGACCCTATGATTCCATTTATATTGTAGTTTGCCTGTTTTTGCAGTGTTGGGGATGGAACCCAGGGTCTCAGCATGCCAGGCAAGTGTTCCACTGCGGAGCTATGCCCCAGCCCTTCATTATGTTTTGGAAATGACAAAACTACAGCAATTGTAAGCAGATTTGTGGGATTTGAATCAAAAGTCAACCCAGAGGTATGGGAGGGAATTAATTACCAAGGGGAATAAGGGGGTGGTTGGTGCGTGATGAAAGTATTCTCTATCTTGATTGTGATGATAATCTTGTGCAACTGTATACAATTGGTCAAAGTCATTAAGCTAGTAACATGACATGGTTGTACTTCATTGTAGATAATTTATACTTCAATACACTTGATGTGAAGGGGTTAGGAACGTAGCCTCCATTAAGGTTCTGAGGCTTCCCAGATTGGTCAATTTTTTTTCTGTTTGTTTGTTTTCTAAGAGGTCCAAGGCCTTGAAGAAGCAAGGAAGGGAAGGTTTGCCCTACACATACCAAGGCTGTGCTACACAGCAAGAGCTTGCATGGATTTGGGGCAAAGGACCCACCAGGAGAAGGTGGAACCCAGCCCTAGAGGGGTGGAACATGGAGTGCCTACCTGGATGGAGGACACCTAAGTGCTGTCTTTGGAGGGTGGGAGCATTATGCTCGTGGGCCAAAGGGGCTGGAGTTTCTTCCGCTTCTTCTCTGCGGTCCTGAACACTGCAAGCATCAACCTGGACTCTGTGATCGCAGGACTGATTACTTTCACTGCTGTTACCATTCCGCTTTCTCGAGGAACTCAGTGTTGAGTGAAAGTCTTTATTGGGAGGTCCAGCGAGTCACAGGTTCTGTTTTCCTCGGCAGTGGATGGAAGCTCAAGCCTTCACTCACAGGGAGAGACTCAATTTCTTTGTCACAGGGATCTTTGGACCTCAGGGGTTTATTGTGATGACATCAAGGCATTTCCAAGGGCCCCGCCCTGTTTGCCTTCATCATTGCTAGGCAAATACAAGGTGTTCGTGGAGGGCATTGAGGCCTAGCGCAGAAGCAGCGTGGTAAGATAACTGTCAACTCACAAGATCCCCTCCCTTTGCTTCCAAGTCTTAGGTAGGTTTTCTGTTTGTTTGTCTTTAAGTGTCAGTTTATAGCAATTCTAGCGCATAGGAAATGACACCATATTGTGGATTTATTTTGCATATTCTAGTGACAAATGAAGGTGAACATATTTTCGTTCAGTTACAAGTGATTTGCATATTATCCTTGGAGAGAAGGCTAATGGACTATTTTCCCATTTGTCTTTCAATTACTGAGTTTTAAGAATTGTTTATATATTTTGGATACAAGTCCATTATCAGTTATATTATTTGCAAAAGTTTTCTTTTATACTATGTGCTATATTTTGACTTCGTGGATGGTTTCTGTTGATGCATGTAAATTTTTCATCTTGATGAGATCCAGTTTATCCATTTTCTTATTTCATCTTTTCATTTTTGGTGCCATATTTAAGGAACCACTGTCAAATCCATGCCCATGAAGATTTGCTATGGTTTCTTCTAGGAGTTTTATAGAATTAGCTCTTATATGTTTGGCCTATAATCCTACACCTGAATATTAGTTGTATGAGCACAATTTGTTGAAAAAAACCCTATTTTTCCTATACCAAATTGTCTTTTTCCCATACCAAATTGTCTGGCCCCTTGATCAAATAAGACAGACCATAAATGTGAGGATTCATTTCCATGTTCTCAATTCTATTCCATTAACTTAGGTGTCTATCCTACTGTCAGTATAACATTTCTTTCTTTTTTTTGTTTTCTCTCTGGATTTATTGGAAAGGCCACTTTGAGCAGCTCCTAGCATATCTGGGGTTTGCAAGCCTACAAATCACTTTTAATTCTTCTTCTTATTTGGGCCCCACAATAGCTTTAGAAGACAAATAAATAGGGTGATTATCTTCCTTCTATGGATGAGGAAACTGAGTTTCAGTGAGGCTATGAGTGATGTAATCTAATTGTGCTACAAGGTGTGGCACTGAGACCAGAGCCCTGCTCTAAATGATAAGCCAGAATGTCTTTCTAGGAAGCACACATCTCTCCCTACAATATATTGCTTTGGCGTGTGTGAGGCCCTGGGTTGGACCTCCACTAAAAGTGGGTATGATTTTGTGTGTGTATACACAATGGAATATTATTCAGCCCTTAAAAACCGAAATCCTTTTATTTGTGGAAATGGATAGAACTGGAGGTGAATTAAACCATACACAACAAATAGTGCACCATGTCACTCATATGTGGAATCTAAAAAAGTTGAGTAGAATAGTGGTTATCATGTGCTGGCCTGAGGGGGAAGTGTTGCTTCAAAAAATCAAAACACTAATACATATTTTTTTGTGGAACTGGGGATTGAACTCAGGCCCTTGTAATTGCCAGGAAAGTGCTTATTCCACTGAGCCATCTCCCCACCCCTAATTCATTTTTTAAATGAATTTAGGACAGTGTCTACAGGGTCTCACTACATAGATTGGATTCGTAGTGATTGTCCTGTGTTCAGCCTCCCAAGTGCTATGATTACAGATGCGCACCACCATGCCCAGTCTCAATCTCCATCTCAGTGTACCCCGGCCACTGCACTCTGCTGAAGCAGACGCTTTAATCTGTTGACCTATCTAGCTCTAATCTATTTTTCAAAGGTAGGATTTTGAAGCCCTGTTATTTGACCCTTTTAGGTAAAAATGGCTCCCCAGGACTCCTTTCCCATCATTAGTCATCCATTTCTGTATAATTCCTGCCTGAAGCCATCTGCACTGGAGGTGGAAACGGACCATTTCCCACACTGTCCTCCATTCGGCGGCAATTGTTGGACAGCAGACAATATGTAACTAAGTCACCTGTCTGGGTAAAAGTCACTCTGATGTTTGTTATTGTTCCAGTGTGTTTATTAGTGAGGAGGACCTGGATATCCCTTTTGACCCCTTCAGGGAAAGAGATAAGTAGTTTCTTTTTCTTTTTTTATTCTTGCTAGTGTTCAGCCACTGTCTGCTTTCTCTAGACCGTAAACATTTACTAAATATCCATTATGTTTGTGCATTTAAATTTGATGTATTTGTTTTGTGTTCTAGGAAAGAGACATGGTCCCACTGTCATTCATCAGAACTAGTAATGAGTTAGCATCAGGGATAGAAACTCCCTCAAGTAGCTCAGTAGAGCTTAGACCACAGACTACGGAGGAAGGAGAGTCCAGGGTGCAATGAGAGCAGTGACCAGCATCCTGGGTTAGTGAGTTCAGGGGACATCATTGAGAAAGATACATTTGATCTCCCATGATCAGTGCTGTAGGCTGGAGATGTGTAAAATATATGAGCTCAGGAGTGATCCTCTGAACTCCTAGGCTAGGTAGACTATGTTTCATAGCAATTGCGATGTTTAGAATAGGCCTTCAGCAATGAGCAAAACTTTAGCGAGTAGGAAAGGAAGGGAGGATGACGCTTAACTGAAGTTACCAGTGACAAAAGTGATGGTGCAGCCAGGTGTGGTGGGACATGACTATAGTCCTAGGTACTTGTGAGGCTAAGCCAGGTGGATCCCAAATTTGAGGCCAGCTTGGGCAACTTAGTGAGACTATCCCACAGAAAAATCTAAAAGTGACCAAGGATGTAGAGTACTTGCCTACAATGCTCGAGGTCCTATGTTCAGAACCTAAAACAGAGAAAATAAAAACAACCCCGTGATATGTAGTCTAAGCCATATATCAGTGGGACAATAGACATAAGTGCAGGCTGTCTCCTACAAACTCAAATGTGTGGTCACTCCATGAAAAGCACACATTGCCGAGTGCAGGAATTTTTTTTTTTTTTTTTGTGATACCGGGGATCGAACACAGGACCTTGAGCAGAGTAGTGAGTACAAAGTATTGGGAGTGGGATGGAGGCTTGGGAGAAAAGGAGAGTGAACTAGTTTTTTTTTAAATTTTTGTTTTATTGAAGTACAAATATCAATAAGACAGTTTTAAGATACCTTGACAAGATGGATTTGATAAGTTAATACATTGCAAATCATTTTCATAATGTTTTGGTACCACAGAAGGTGCATACATGATATTATATTTACAGACATTATTATATCGTATGTCTCTTATCAGTAAATAAAGAGAGTGTAGCTGTTTGTGTATCTTAATTTTATACCTGAATTACATCAAAGATTCAATAATTAATATTTTCTAACTTATTATCTTCCTAGTGGTTGTCCATAGTACTAGAAGCTGACATAATATCCTGTCCAACCACCACTAGTGTAAATCTTGCCTCTCATAGAATTATGTAGAAGCACAGTGTTATCTATCCCAACTGAACTGTCCATACACACACCTCGTGATTCTTCCTTTTTATACCCCTTCCTTTGTCTACACCTGTCAGAGATGGGCACTCCATTGTCATTCAACGAACTTAGGTGTTTGAACTCAACGACACAATCCAACACAGTCCAGCATTCCACAATAATAGTGAGTTATCCGAAGAAGTTGTCAACCATAGCCATTTACAGCTCAGCTTAATATTATGGCCCCACGATGTATACTTCATTTTTATACTTTTCTGATGGATGGTTAGGACCTAGATAGATCAAGATTTATATACCAACACATGAACTTTATATTTCTTATGTGGTCAGTGAAGTCCTCTCAGGGTTTATCTTGTAGTCCTGTACATTATTCTGTAGATCCTTTGTCTGTGTCATCCATGTGGATGAGTCACGGCCAATGCTTGACCAGCTTGATCTCTGTGAGAGCTTGAGAGAAAGTTTTCTCTTCATGTGACTCTCCCCAGGCATACTATAGAGCTTCAATCTCTTTCCTCTGTGGCTCCATAATCTCCTTGTTCAGAAAATTTGGAGCTCACCTGAGTCTCATGATGTTGCAGTACAGGTTCTCCTATGTCCTGAGTCTTCACTGACCTTGAAAGGCTAGGGCCAAAATGTTGGCTGGCCTTGTGGTTCTTCTATTTCTCCACCACTGACTTGTGATCTTAGGTTGTTAACCATCCAGAAGAAAAGCTGATTAGTATCCTGCAGCATATGCCATTCACTTTGCCTTATCAGACTCAATTGATTTTACTTGTTGTATATTTCCTTTTGTATTTCTGCTTTTTGCTTGTTATACTAGGGAGATTATATGATATTTACACATGTGTGTCTGGTTTATTTCACTTATGAGTATATGTTCAAGTGGCATCCCCTTCAGTGTAAATGCTTCAAGCTTATCATTCTTAATAGCTGAGTAATACTCCACTATATAGAAATACCACATCTTTTTCAGCCATTCCTCATGTGATGGACATCTTGGTTGTTTCCAAGATTTTGCTATCACACATTGTGCTGCTATAAACATAGGTACACATATATCTCTATGATACAATGTATCCAGATCCTTTGGGAAAATTCCCAGTATGGGGATAGCTGGCTTGAATGGGATTTTTAGTCCTACTCTTTTGAGGAGTCTCCACACTGATCTCCACAATGGTTGTACCAGTCTACATTCCCATCAGCAGTGGAGAAGTGTTCCCTTTTCTTCACAATCTCTCCAACATTTGTTGTTGGTTGATTTCCTTATGATAGCCATTCTTTCTGGAGTGAGATGGCATCTCAGTGTTGTTTTTATTTGCATTTCACGGATGACTAGAGATGTGGAGCATTTTTTCACATATTTATTTGCTTCTTTAATTTTGTCCTCTGAGAAGTGTGTATTCGTCTCATATGCCCATTTAGTTTTCTAGGTTACCACAATGAAGTCCCCCAAACAGAGTGGCATAAGTAACAGGAATTAGTCATCACACTGTTCAGGAGGTTTGAAGTTGGAGAATAAGGTGTTTCCCTGGTCACATTCCCTCTGAAGGCCTTTCTCCTAGCTTCTGATAGTTCCTTAGTTTATAGTACCGTAATTCCTATTTTCACATAGCAGTCTCCCTGTGTGAGTGACTGTTTCTCTGTTCAAGTGTTTCCCTTCTTTACTGTCTCTGTTATGGCTTGTGTCTAGATGCTCTGCCACCCTGCCTCAAAGCCTCAAGAGGGTTGGATCCAGAGTATGTGACACTGGAATTGTTTCATAGTGCAGTGCTAGGATCGAGGGGCTAGGATTAAGGTTGTAAGAGCTACCTATCTTAAGTAACCTGGATAAGATATATGGGTTAGAAAGGGCTGTGGTCAGCCCTGATTGCTTTGCCTTCCATGAACTGTTTCTCTGTGAAGCCACCCAGCCAATTGTAGACTGAATCCTCTACAGACAGTGAGCTAAGTAGAGCTTTCCCCCTTTAGCTTTGACTATTGGGCATTTTGTCTTAACAATGAGAGAAAAGTTAACTGAGACAGTCTCTGTTCTAACTTCCCCTTTCGGAGTCAGATTGCATTAGTATCCACTGTAAAGACCTCATCTTAACTTGAACATCCAGAAAGTTTATTTCCAAATAAGGTCACATAAACAAATACCGGGGTTAGGACTGATGTCTTTTGGGGAGGCACAAGTCAGTCATTGACAATGAGACACGAGGTTGTTATCACTGCGAAAGAGTGATGTGCTAGAGTCTATGCTATCTCAGAGGTGAGGGGCATCTGCTACCAGTTGGTGAGCAAGGGCATAGCAAGATCCCTTTTGAAATGGTATCCCTGTTAGTCCAGCCCCTCCACTCGGTCCAACTAGAGGTAGGCAGAGCTGTTTTCGCTTTTCTTCTTTTCTTTTCTTTTCTTTTCTTTTCTTTTTTTTTTTTTTTTTTTTTGGTCTCAATTATAAAAATGTCACTTTAAGTACTGAGCTTTCCTTTTGGAAATCAAAGAAAGCAAAATGTGCATCCTAAAGTGATGGGATTATTTGAATTAGAAGGCTCTGTTCTCAGCCTCAAGCCATTTTCACTACCCCAGCTTGCAAGGTAACCATTGCTTTCTTTACTAGAGTACACTATGCAGGCTGACTTTCAGCAGGTGCTTGTGGGGCAGAATGAACATCCTTTAACCTGATGGACTTCACCTAGAAATGTTGTCAATGTGTGGTGACAGGTATGATATGGCATCGACACTTGGGCATCTCATTTTCCTTTGATATTAGTTAGCTTTACCTTGCTGGGACAAAATACTTGACATATGCAACTTAGCAGACTGGCAGTCTATTTCAGTTCATGGCTTCAGAGGTTTTAGTTCATGGTCATTTATTTCTCCAAGGCAGAAATGTCATGGTGGAAGGCCCTGGCAAGGGAAAGCAGCTCAACCTGTGGGACAAGGTCATCCCATCATGACCCACCCAGTTATTCCCTGAAGTGTGTTTTACAAATCTCCTAGGCATCTCCCAGGCAGGTGGACTTGGTAATGAAAATGAAACACTCCATCTTCATTCTTGACTCCAACAAGGGTTTCTGTATAGCTTCCTGAGGCCGTAGAGTGCAATGGTGCCTGAGAAAGTACCTAGGACTACCCAAAAGTGGGCAGGGTAGGCCTGAGGAGTTCATCTTAGGCTGCTTTTATGTGCGTCACATTTGTCTAAAAAATGGTCTTCACTCTTTATATAAAGGAAAGCTCAGCTAAGGACAAGCCTGTCGGGCCATTAAGTGGAGGTCATTGTACTCATTCATCCCGCAGCTATCTAATGAGCACCTACTATGTGACTGGCAATGTTTGGGAGCCAGCAGTGAGTAGAAGGGTTTTTCTGTGGTTAGCCCTTAGGAGGCCAGCTTAGTAACAATAGAAGCCACTTTGTGGGATATTTTTCTCAGTCAACAATACTCCTATGAATAATTGATGTGGGTACTTTATAAACAAAAGAGATTTATTTAGCTTACTGCTTTTGAGGGTGAAAGTTCAGAATTGGTTTGGCCTCTGTTGAAGACCTAATTAATGGTGAAAGGCCCCACAGCAGGATGTGTGGCTGGTTCCACTACTTCCCATCACTGTCATACCAAGGACTGAGCTTCCAGTCCATGAACCCTTGGGCACACTCAGGCCACATTCCACCATAACTGTGTCTAGCAAAGGTCATTTTTCACATGATCACATTGTCATAGAATTCAGTTAGGAGAGCAGTGAGTTGAATTCCCTCTCAGCATCGATGTCTTCCTCAGAACCTCAGAATATGACCTCATTTGCAAGTGGAATTAGTGAAGGGTACTGAATTGAAATCCTCCTGGGTTTAGGATGGTCTCAGAGAGAAAGAAGGAGCAAAGACAAAGGGAGGCACCAGAGAGGAGAAGGCCACATGAAGCTAGAGGTAGAGATTGAAGTGATGTGGCCACAAGCAGAGGAAAGCCTGGGTTCACTAGAAGCTGGAAGAAATGAGCAAGGGTCCTGCCCTTGAGCCTGAGGGACACTGCCATCACTGGTTTCAGACCTCTATGTCTAGAGCTGTGAGACCAACAAGTTGCGGTGTTTTAGGCCCCACATTCATGGCGCTTCTTTTCAGGAGCTCCAGAAGCATTCTGCACTAGGGCTTTCTGGTCTCCTCATAGAAACACACACACCACAATTTCTACACATGCCCAGGCCTGCTCATACACCCAACGGGCAGGAGGCTGCCATCAGTACATGCTAACTTCCTGAGCCTCTCTCCCACTGGAGGGAAGGGCAAGACTCATGGCTTCTGCTCCCCCACCTACCCTCTCAGTGCCAAAGTGTCTCACACATCACGATTTCAGTAGTTGCTCAGGCCTCTGCACAGCAGCCCAGCTGGCCAGTATAGCCTGGGGAGACGAACACTAGCAAAGCAGCCTAGGCTCACCCCTGCCCACCCCATGTGACCCATTCAGCATCCTCTAGCTCCCAACCACCACCAGACACAAAGGAAAGGGTACATTTGATGTCTGTGCTGGCTGGGGCTGGGTTGTTCCAGCTGTGGTAGGCATTGTTGCTAAGTCCATCTCAGTGAAAAGTAATAACTGTGGGGCTGAAGTGCTCCCAAATTCCCATGTCTGGGAGTCTCAGGACCACTTACAAGCACCTTGCCAGGGCTATTTCCTGGCTGGCAAATATATTCTATCCTCCCATTGTATCTTATTGAATTCTTGTAAACTGTGAAGGCTAATCATACTCATTTCTGAGACAAGGAAACAGAAGTTCAGAGATACTTGGGAACTTTCCCGACACCTGTGACCCTTAAGTGGCACAGCAACTTGAACCCAGACCAGATGGATTCTAGAGCCTTCCTGTGTGCCCCTTGTCCTGTTGCATCACTGGTTTGCAGCTGTATTTTGCAGGGGGTGAGGTTCAACAGCACCCATGTTATCACCCAGCCCACAGCCAGAAGCTGCCTCTTGGTTTTTTGCATTCATTTCTATTTCTACCATGTCTAATTCCTACAGGAAATCGATGGACACCAGAAGACAGCATCAACTCCATCCTCTGTAGGAGTGCCTGTTGCAAGAGAGCTTTGGACTTTAAATTTTCCCCAAACATCTCATACTTGTAAAAAATAGCAAACAAAATCATTGCTAGTTTGAAACTTACTTCCTACTTAATGTGGTTAATGTGTTTATTTTAGACTAAGTTAAATTCTGGTTTTATGAAGCTGTGTAGACTCTGTGTGGTATGTCCAAGGCTTTGCATAATCCATTTACCTGGTCTCACTGATAAATCCCGGTGCTCCCTTTCATCCGTTTTTGGTGAATGCAGAAGGTAGAGGATGTTGTTGGGCCTGGGCTGTGGTGGTCACAGCTATGGTTTATAGACACCAGGTCCTGTCCCAAGAAGCCCCAGCATGGGAAAAGCACAGGTCAGTGCTCCCTAGATGGGGCTTGCCACTTTGTCCTGCTGTCCCTCAAGGCTAGTGCTGGTAGCAACAGCCTGACAGGTGTTCCCCTGGTTGTCCTCATAAAGGAGCAAATGACAAAGCACAAGGATCAAGAACACCGGTCACAGGGAGCTTGGCTTCCTTTTGCACATCACGGGAGCCATGCCTGCTCCAGGCAGCCTAGACCCTCCGAGCCGCTCTGTATCTCCTGGGAAGCTCACCTGTGGATCTTGGCTCTTCCTGAGCAAGTCCACCTGGGCCTGTTCCCATGCCCCACCCACCACAGTTGCTAGGAACCATCCTGGTGGTTGTCAGTTGCCTTTGCCTTTTGTGTAAGCAAAGCATCTGTTGGTGTAAGTATGTCTCCTGTGAGGTTCGGGCTATACTTAGCCCTGAAGGCTCTGCTGCCTGTATCTCAGACGACACTGGGCATGCCCTGCTGAAGCTGGCAGAGTCCTCTCGTGCCAGCCCAGTGATTCAGCTGGTGCTGGTGACTGCACCAAACAGCGAGTCAGAGTCAAGCTTGGGGTGCAGCCCAGCAGAGGCAGCAGCGGCAGTGTCGACACACCGTTCGGGCTTTCCTGCCCTTCTGTGCTCCTGTGCCATGCCATGACAGTGGTGTTCTCCATGCCCTCAGTCACACCATGGGCACAGCTTTCTGGCTGCCAGTCTAATTAAAGGTTTGCACATATCACTGTCCACCAGGCGGGGGGCTGAGGCTGGGACTGGTAAGCCTTTTGTCCCTGCCTTACCATGCCCAGAAGAATTCAGGATTTGGGGCTGGGAGAGGCCACAAGTGATGCATGCCCCAGTGCCTGAGTGAAGCCTCATGTGCACACAAGGGGCCAAGTCTGCTGTGTCTTGCTTTACCCTCCGGAATAGCGGGCCTCTCTGGGCAGAGGGCCTCAGCTGTCTGCTTCCTGCCCTCGCTCCAGCTCTGGCAGTGTGCCAGCCTCCAGCAGGCGCTCTGATGCCACACATGGTGCACTCATCAGCATTGTGTTTATGTTTGATTGGCCCTGTCTGGATTCGCACAGAGAAACACTTTCAAAGGGATAGGCAGGGAAGGCAACAGGAGGGACTTCCACTCTCTCGATGACTGAAAAAGGGGACAGGCAGGAAAGCAAGCCATGACCGAGGTGGGCACTTGGGGCAAGGAGGGGACAACTACAAAGTGGAACTGGAGGCTGGAGGATGAGGGTTCCAAAGTCGTGAGCAAAGGGTGGCTCTGTAGGGCTGGCAGCTCATGGGCTGCTAGGTAGCAAGGTCTGCAGACCAGTGGATTGTGTGGTGTAGAGCCTCAAGTGTGTCTGGCATGACTGAGGGCTTAGGGACCCCTGGCACAGCCCAGGTTCTGGATAGGTGCTGCCTGGCACAAGCCCAAGCCTGAGAGGCTCAGAGCTTTTTGCTTGGCAGTGTGTGGGGGTGGGGCTGTGAGCATAGTGACTGCCAGGAGCCCAGGTGTACTTGCTGTGGAGCCAGGTCTGTAGGGGACAGGGCACCCCCTGAGGAGCTGGCCTGGCTAGGGGATTCTTGGACAGAGACATGCATTCCCACTGTCTGTGAGAGCTGATGGCTAGCCACAGGCCCCGAAGCCCACTGAGTGTTGTGTCAGGACCAGTTTCTGAGAACCCCTCCTGCCCTGCATTCCCGGAAAGTGTGGCCAGAGAGATGCCAAGGACCTAGAGGCTGCGTAGTGGGCCCTTGTGACATTTGGACGAACAAAGGGTCCTCTTTTCGATTTCTATCTTTATCAGTGCATGTTTGCAATACATAGCAACTGCATTCCTCGTGTGGAGTTGGTGCATGGACTTGATGCTTCCCTTTCCTGTTCATCCCCTTCCTTTCCTCTCCTCCTCCCTCTGTCTCTTGGTCCCCTTTTATTTTGCAAAACATCTATCTCCCTGTTTCCTGTTATGACATATTTATTTATTTAGTACTAGGCATAGAACTCAGGACCTTGAGCTTGCCAGGCAGGTGGTTGTACGGCTGAGCTATCTCCCCAGCCTCTTACATTTCTTTTTGAATTTGTTTCACTTTGAATTTCTCATATAAGAGAAACCATTCGATATTTGAGCTCATGCATCTGCCTTATTTCCCTTAGCATTGTGGTCTCAAGGTGCATCCATTTTCTATAGGTGACTCAAATTTACCCTTCTTTATGGCACAGTAATGTTCCATGGTGTGCAAATATCACATTGTCTCTGTCTATTCATCTATTTATGGATATATAGACCTCTTTTAACAGTTATCTACTATAAATTATACTGCTATAAAAATGGTATGCATGTGTCACTGTAATACAATGCCATAGCTCCTTAGGGAAGATACCTAGAAGAGGAAGAGCTGGGTCAAATGGAATTTATAATTTTAGTTTTTATATTTATCTAGTCTTTTTTCCTTTAGAAAGGGTTCCACTCTGAAGTTCAGCCTGGCCTTGAGCTCACCATGTAGCCCAAATTGGTCTCGAACTTGCAGTGACCCTCCTGCCTCAGCCTTTCAAGTGCTGGGATTCCAGCCATGCATCACCATGCCTGGCTAACTTTAGTTTTCAAAGAAATCTCCATACTGATTTCTACAGTGGTTATACCAGGGTACATTCTCACTAACAGTGTGCAGGAATTCCTCCTCCACTCCAGTCTCATTAGCATTGGTTATCATTTAATTTTTTTTTTTTTTTTTTTTTTTTTTTTTGCGAAACCAGGAATTAAACTCAGGCCCTTGCTCTTGCCAGGGAAGTGCTTCTTCCACTGAGCCATCTCCGCAGCCCCCTTGTTTATTTTTTTTTAATTTTTATTTTTGTTTTATTAAAGTACAACTATCAATGAGACAGTTTTAAGATACCTTGACAAGATGGACTTGATAAATTAATACACTGCAAACTGTTTTCATAATGTTTTGGTATCATAGAAGGTGCATACATGATATTATACTTACAGATATTATTATACCATATGTCTCTTATCAGTAAATTAAGAGTGTAGCTGTTTGCGAATCTTATTTTTTATACCTGAATTACATCAAAGATTCAATAATTAATACTTTCTACCTTGTTATCTTCCTAGTGGTTGTCCATAGTACTAGAAGCTGACATAATATCCTGTCCAACCACCATTAGTGCAAATCTTGCCTCTCATAGAATCATGTAGAAGCACGGCATTATTTATCCCAACTGTACTGTCCATACACACATCATGATTCTTCCTTTCTATACCCCTTCCTTTGTCTACACCTGTCAAACATGGGCACTCGATTGTCATTCAACTACTTTAGGCGCCTGAAATCAACTACACAATCCAACACACTCCAGCATTCCACAACAATAGTGAGTTATCTGAAGAAGTTGTCGACCATAGCCATTTGTAGCTCAGCTCATTATTATGGCCCCGTGGTGTATACTTCATTTTTATACTTTTCTGCTGGATGGTTAAGACCTAGATAGAGCAAGACCTATATACCAACACATGAACTTTATATTTCCTATGTGGTCATTGAAGTCTTCTCAGGGTTTATCTTGTAGTCCTGTACATGGTTCTGTAGTTTCTTTGTCTGTGTCATCCATGTGGATTAGTCACGGCCAATGCTTGACCAGTTTGCTCTCCGTGAGAGCCTGAGAGAAAGTTTTCTCTGCATGTGACTCTCCCCAGGCACACTATAGAACTTCAATCTCTTTCCTCTGTGGCTCCATAATCTCCTTGTTCAGAAAATTTGGAGCTCAACTGACTTTCATGATGTTGCAGTACAGGATCTCCTATGTCCTGAGTCTTCACTGACCTTGAAAGGCTAGAGCCAAAATGTTGGCTGGCCTTGTGGCTCTTCTATTGCTCCAACTTTGATCTGTGAACTTAGGTTGTTAACCATCCAGAAGAAAAGCTGATTAGTATCCTGCAGCATATGCCATTCACTTTGCCTTATCTGACTCAATTGTTTTTAGTTGTTGTCCCCTTATTTCTTAATAATAGCTGTCTTCCCCCCATACATACCATGGCACGTCAAGGATAGCAGGCACTTGGGAAGTAGTTTTGGTACCTGGAATCAAACTCAGGACCTTGAACTTGCCAGGCAGATGCTGTGTTGCTGAGCTGTTTCCCCCACCCAGGGAAGTGTTTGTCACCAAGGAAACAAATGAGTGAAGGAAACCTGGCAGTTGTCCCTGAGGGTACAGTGTGATCCTTTGTGGGATACCTCCTAACTGTGGGCATCTCCACCCAGGGGACTGTGGTAGTTCTCCAGTGCAGGACCATGAAAGAGGAGGCCACTGTCCTGTGATGGGAGGCAAGCCAAATGATTACAGTGTCCACCCTGGGGAGGTAGGATACATCTATTTGTCCCCATGACCCCAGCACTTCTTCTAGCACTGCTGTCCTCCAGCAGAGCTGCCTCTCTTTCTACTTGGGCACTCCAGTTATCAAAAGGCAGCTGCCTGCACCTCCTCCCACCAATGACAGGAGGCACCTCCCTGCCCCAGTGTCTCAACATGCTTTGTTATGGTTGGATCCCCAGGGAACTTTCTATTTTCTGGAGTCTGGAAAACCTGGGCTGAAACCTACACCTCCTTTATTGCTTATGTTTCTGAGACTCTGTATTCACATCTATAAAATGGGGAGATCTGAACAGCCTTAGGGATGTACTGAGGCTGGAGCATGACTTTCTGGTACAGAGCCAGATATAGGTGTGCTCCTTGGTACATGGTAGACATTCAGCTCCCTGCAGGAGAGTAGAGGCTATGTTGTCTTTGCTCCCCACCACATTGCTTTCTGGTATGTAGAGAGAGACTGAGGTGTAGTGGATGTTCTGGGGAAACAGAGGGTCAGTCACTGCTTCAATACCTTGCTCAGCCAGAAATACTTCCCAAATTGGGTGGGGCTTATTGGCAATCTTGGAGGACAGCAGGGCTACCTACCTTGGGATGTGCTTTGGAAAATACCCACCCCCAAGGCCTGCTGCTTTCAGAAGTGTGTGTGGTGAGGGACAGACTCCTTACAGTGTGCTTGGCCACCCTTCAGCTTCACCACTGGCCACAACATAGCTACTTCTTCAGGTCTGTGCAGAACTGAACTCAGGCCAGCTCTGTGTATTGTGCTAACATCCCCCACTGCAGTTTGCCTAGTAACCCAGATTTGTGGTCAGGCAACTGTAATTCCTCCCTGGTTTGGTGGGTGCTACAGTTCGCATGCAGTTTTAGCAAATAAAGATACAGGCTATCCAGTAGAATTTGAACATCAACTACACAACACAGTGTTTTGTAGTATAAATAGGGTCCATGCAGCCTTTGGAACCTGCTTATACTATATGGTTATTCATTGTTTATCTGAAAACTAAATGTAATAGGACTCCCAGCGTTCTGTCTGGCAAACATAGCTGGAGCTTGTCCAGGGCTGGGACTGTAAGGGAGTCAACCTTGAGGCTTGGAGTGGGGGAGAACTGTTCCTATCCAAAGTGCTTCAAATGGGTGTTGGAACAATGGCATGGGTTGTTTTGTCTCTCTCAGCATAGAAAGAGACCAATTCATGTTTCTCAAAAGAAAATGGAATGGCCAATTTCAGCTCTCTGTCTTGCTCCTTTGAGGTTCACCCAGAACACACCTTGATTCTGAAAGGGATATTGACTGCTAGACCAGTTACTCTGTCATTTTTTCCTGCAACCTTCCCTCTAATGTGTGTCATCCACTATCCCATTTGGAATACACTTAGGATGAGACCTGCACTGGTTCTTTGTTTCTCCACAGAGTACTGCTCTGGTAGGCTGTTCAAATGCCGCTGATACAAAGGCCTTTTGATCAAGTGGCCCGAGATGTGGATTAGGGATCACAGATGATGGGTATTTCAACTTCCCTGTTTCCTTTTTTTTTTAATTTATTTTTATTTTATTGAAGTACAAATATCAATCACACAGTTTCAAGACACCTTAACAAGACAGATTTGATAAATTAATACATTGCAACTGTTTACGTATCGTAAAAGGTGCATACATAATATTATATTTACAGATATTATTTTAGCAGATGTCTCTTATCGGTAAATTAAGAGTGTAGCTGCTTATTTATCTTATTTTTATACCTGAATTATATCAAAAATTCAATAATTATTTTCTGAGTGGATGACCATAGTACTAGAAGCTGACATAATATCCTGTCCAACTACCATTAGTACAGATCTTGCCTCTCATAGGATCATGTAGAAGCACAGCGTTATCTGTCAAAGGTGGGCACTCCATTGTCATTCAACGAACTTAGGTGCTTGAACTCGACACCACAATCCAACACAGTCCAGCATTCCACAACAATAGTGAGTTATTCAAAGAAGTTGTCGAACATAGCCATTTACAGCTCAGCTTAATATTATGGACCCGTGATGTATACTTCATTTTTATACTTTTCTGCTGGATGGTTAAGACCTAGATAGATGAAGACTTATATACCAACACATGAACTTTATATTTCTTATGTGGTCAGTGAAGTCCTCTCAGGGTTTATCTTGTAGTCCTGTACATTATTCTGTAGATCCTTTGTCTGTGTCATCCATGTGGAGAGTCACGGCCAATGCTTGACCAGTTTGCTCTCTGTGAGAGCCTGAGAGAAAGGTTTCTCTTCATGGGACTCTCCTCAGGCACACTATAGAACTTCAATCTCTTTCCTCTGTGGCTCCACAATCTCCTTGCTCAGAAAATTTGGAGCTCACCTGAGTCTCATGATATTGCAGTACAGGTTCTCCTATGTCCTGAGTCTTCACTGACCTTGAAAGGCTAGGGCCAAAATGTTGGCTGGCCTCGTGGTTCTTCTATTTCCCCAACTCTGACTTGTGAACTCAGGTTGTTAACCATCCAGAAGAAAAGCTGATTAGTATCCTGCAGCATATGCCATTCACTTTGCCTTATCTGACTCAATTGATTTTACTTGTTGTACACTTCCTTTTGTATTTCTGCTTTTCGCTTGTTATACTAGGGAGACTATACGATATTTACACATGTGTGTCTGGTTTATTTCACTTATGAGTATATGTTCAAGTGGCATCCACTTAAGTATAAATGCTTCAAACTTATCATTCTTAATAGCTGAGTAATACTCCATTTATAGAAATGCCACATGTTTTTCAACCATTCTTCATGTGATGGACATCTTGGTTGTTTCCAAGATTTTGCTACCACACATTGTGCTGCTATAAACATAGGTACACATATATCTCTATGATACAATGTATCCAGATCCTTTGGGAAAATTCCCAGTAGGGGGATAGTCGGCTTGAACGGGATTTCTAGTCCTACTCTTTTGAGGAGTCTCCACACTGACCTCCACAATGGTTGTACCAGTCTACATTCCCACCAGCAGTGGAGAAGTGTTCCCTTTTCTCCACAACCTCTCCAACATCTGTTGTTGGTTGATTTCCTTGTGATAGCCATTCTTTCTGGAGTGAGATGGTATCTCAGTGTTGTTTTTATTTTCATTTCACGAATGGCTGGCGATGTGGAGCATTTTTTCATATATTTATTTGCTTCTTTAATTTTGTCCTCTGAGAAGTGTGTATTCATCTCAGATGCCCATTTCTGAATTGGTTCTTTAAATTTGAGGGCCCTGTTATATCTTAGTTCTTTATATATTCTAGACAGTAGTCCTCTGTCTGATTGCTTATTAGTTAGGAATTTTTCAAAATTTGTGGGTTGTCTTTTCACTCTGTTGACAATTTCTTTTGACATGCAAAAGCTCCTTAAGAAGAGTTGATCCCAGTCATTGATTCTTTCACGTGCTTCCCGTGCGAATATATGTTTATTCATGAACTCTTTACCTACCCCTATGTCTTCAAGAGTTCCTCTACTTTCTCTTCCAGGAGATTGAGTGTTTCTGTTTTAATGTTTAGATCTTTAATCGATTTTGACTTTAACTTAGTGCATGGTGATAGAGCTGGGTTAAGTTTTAGTTTTTGGCACGTAGAAAGCCATGTTTTCCAGCCTGACACCATTTGTTAAAGAGGCTATCTTTCTTCCAGTGAGCTTGTGTAGCCCCTTTGTTGAAGATAAGATGGCTGAGTGTTTTTGTAGATGCCTCTGTGTCTTCTAATCTATTCCACTGATCCTTAGGTCTATTTTGTTGCCAATACTATGATGATTTTATCACAGTGGCTTTGTAGTATAATTTCAAATCCGGAATTGTGATGCCTCCTGCCTTGTCTTTATTGGCCAAAATTGCCTTTGCTATTCTAGGTCGTTTGTGGTTCCAAATAAATTTTAGGATTGATTTCCCTATATCTGGGAGGTACATTGGTGGCAGTTTGATAGGGATTGCATTAAATCTGTACAGCAATTTTGGGAGTATGGCCATCTTCACGATGTTGGTTCTTCCTATCCAGGAGCATGGAATTTTCTGAAATCCTCTATAATCTCTTTTCTTAGGGTGTTGTAATTTTCCATGAAAAGATCTTTGACTTCCTTGGTTAAGTGAATCCCAAGGTATTTCATTTTCCGTGGTGCTATTGTAAAAGGTATTGTTTCTATTGTTTCCCTTTCAGTGTGCTTGTTATCTGTGTAGAGGAATGCTATTGACTTTTGAGTATTGATTTTGTATCCTGCTATGCTACTGAATTTCCCTATCAGTTCAAGTAGTTTTTTGGTGGAATTTTTGGGGTCTTCCAAGTAAAGTATCATGTCATCTGCAAATAGTGATAATTTAACTTCTTTAAATATTGTTATTCCCTTTATTTGTCCCTCTTTTCTAATGGCTGTTGCTAAGGATTCCAAGACTATATTGAATACGAGGGGTGATAGAGGACATCCTTGTCTTGTACCTCATTTAAGAGTAAAAGATTTCAGTTTTTCCCCATTTAGGATTATATGAGCTTTTGGGTTGTCATAAATGGCTTTTACCAAGTTAAGATAGAGTCCATCTATTCCAATTTTCTGTAGGACCTTGAACATGAATGAGTGTTGGACTTTGTCAAAGGCTTTCTCTGCATCAATTGAGATGATCATATGGTTTTTAGATTTCACTCTATTAATATAGTGTATTACATTTATAGATTTTGGAATATTGAACCATCCTTGCATCCCTGGGATGAATCCTACCTGGTCATGGTGCATGATCTTCTTGATGATTTGCTGTATTCTATTTTCCAGAATTTTGTTGAGTATTTTTGCATCTATGTTCATGAGGGAGATTGGCCTGTAGTTCTCCTTTTTGGCTGTGTCTTTCCCTGGTTTTGGAATCAGTATTATACTTGCCTCCAGAAATGATTTTGGGAGGACTTCTTCCTTTTCAACTTCATGGAAGAGTTTGTGGAGTGTGGGGATAATATCTTTTATAAATTTCTTGTAGAATTCAGCTGTGAATCCATCAGGACCCGGACTTTTTTGTCGGTAGGCTTTTTATTAAGTTTCATATTTCATTGGCTGTTATCGGCTTATTGAGAGTTATATCTTCTTGATTCAGTTTTGGTAATTTGTACCTTTCAAGGAATGCGTCCATTTCTTCTGTGTCTTCTATTCTGTGAGCGTAAAGATTCTCGAAGTAACTATTGATATTCTTCTGAATTTCCACTGGGTCTGTGGTGATTTCACCCTTTTCATTCCTTATCACTTATACTTGAATTTTCTTTTGACTCTTTTTGATGAGGGTGACAAGCGGCTTATCAACTTTATTTAGTTTTTCAAATAACCAACTTTTTGATTTGTGGATTCTTTGAACGTTTTTTTTCATCTCAATTGAATTAATTTCATCTCTAATCTTTATGATTTCTTCGTCTTTGTGCTCTGGGTTTTGTTTGCTCTTCTTTTTCTAGTTGTCAGAGGTGCAACATTAAAGTGCTAATTTGTTCCCTTTCTGTTTTCCTAATGTGTGAGTTCATAGCTGTTATTTTCCCTCTAAAAACTGCTTTCATCGCATCCCATAAATTCCAGTAAGTTGTACTTGAATTTTCATTGAATTGTAGATACTGTTGAATTTCTTGTTGAATTTTTTCTGCAACCCATTGATTGCTGAGTAGGGTTTTGATTAATTTCCATGAATTTAGTGGGTTTTTCTGGTTTCTTTTGTCATTTATTTCCAATTTCGTTACATTGTGGTCAGATAATATGCATGGGGTAATTTCTATTTTCTTGCATATACTTAGGCATGACCTCTGAAATAGTATGTGGTCTATTTTGGAAAATGACCCTTGTGCAGCTGAAAAAAATGTGTATTCAGCTGCAGTTGGGTGGAACACTCTGTATATGTCCACCAGGTCCATTTGTTCCAAGCTCTGGTTCAGTTCTGCTACTTCCTTGCTAACTTTTTCTCTGGTTGACCTATCTTTTTGAGATAAGGGTGTGTTAAGATCTCCTGTTAAGATTGTGTTCTTAGACATTACATTTTTCATGTCCCTTACAATTTGTCTTTCATAGTTGAGTGCTCCTATGTTTGGTGCATAGATATTTATGAGTGTCACTTCTTGCTCTTGAACTTTTCCCCTGACCAATATATAGTGGCCTTCTTTGTGTCGTTTGATCATTTTTGGTTTGAAGTTGAGACTGTCTGAGAACAGAATTGCTACTCCTGCTTTTTTTCTGAGGTGCTGGGGCATGTAGTATTGTTTTCCATCCTTTGACTTTGAGCCTATGAATGTCCTTTTGAGTTCAGTGTGTTTCTTGTATACAGCATATTGTTGGATTTTGTTTCCTAATCCACTGTGCCAGTCTATTTCTCTTAATTGGAGAATTGAGTCCATTTACATTTAAGGTTATAATTGAAATGTGCTGACTTATGTTTGTCATGATATTTACCTGGTATTGTTTACTCCTTTGTAACCTGTGTTTAATTGACTGTCCTGTTTAGTGGGTTCCTTCCATTCTCATTCACGGAGTTCTGGTCATTGTGGTATCTCTCTAGAACATCTTTCAGCAGCCTGTGAAGGGATGGCTTTGTCATGATGAAATTCTTTAGTTGTTCTTTGTCATGGAAGTATTTCACTTCTCCATCAAACTTGAAAGAGAATTTTGCAGGGTATAATAGTCTGGGCTGGAATTTGTTTTCGTGTAGGACTTGAAGAACTCTGCTCCATGCTCTCCTTGCCTTCATGGTTTGTGTAGAGAAGTCGGCTGTAATTCTGAAAATTATAGCATTCCAAAGAATGCTCACATTCTTTGAATGTGAGCTCCTTCTTCTCTCTAGCAGCTTTCAGTATATTATTTTTGTGTTGGATTTCTGGGATCTTAACTATTATATGTCTCGGTGTGTTTCTACTTGGGTTGAGGTTATTTGGTATTCTGTATGCTTCGGTGACCTGAATGTTGGATTGTTTCTTCATATTTGGGAAGTTTGCTGTGATTATTTCTCCCCAAATTCTTTTTATGTCATTTTTATTGACTCCTTCATTCTCGGTGATACCAATTATTCTCACATTGTTCATCCTGACGTCATCTTGCAGGAGATGGATTATTTTGTCCTGCATTCTTGTTGTTTTTAAGAGATCCTTTCTCACCTTTTCACTAGCTGCTCCGGCATCTGCAAGATCTGAAACTCTGTCTTTGCTGTGACTCAGATGGTTTTGTAGACTTGTGATTGATATTTTTATTTCTTCTATATCTCTTTGACTGTGTTTCATGTGTTCTATTTCTTTTCTGTATTGCTCATTCAAGGAATCCATCATATTTCTGATCTCCTCAATTTTTTTTATCCATGTCTTCTTTAGAGGTAGTTATTAATTCTTTTTCTGCTGTGTTTCTTCCAAGTTGGGTTTCCTCTGTATATTTCTGGACTTATTTCTGTATTTCAGATGCTATGACTTCAAAGAATTTTTTTTGAAAGAAATCTTTTTTGATTTCATTACTTATTTCTGCTTTGAGTTCCTCATGATCTTTCTGCTGTTTTTTTTTTTTGCTTCAGATGCTGTTAATTCATATATATCAGCTGGAATAGTGCTCTCTGCACTTGTTCTGGGTGAGCATAGTTTTTCCACCCAATGTTTCTGGAATTCATTCTTTATTTCAGATACTATGTATTTAGATATTTCTTTTTTAATTTGGGGAATTACTTCTCATTTTATTTCCTCTATAGCTTTCTGCTGTTGTTCCTTTGCTGCTGTATCTGTTAGTTCATTCATTGCAGCCAAGGTAGTGTCCTCTGCCCTTCCTGATGGACTCAAGGTCTGGGGTTGCATTTTTCCCCTTCTCTTTGTCATTTTGTATAGCACTGACCTTTGACCTTTGGTGTAGAGTTTTGGCGTAGCTACAACCTTAGCTTGTTATGAGATTCGGGTGCCAGTCTATTAAGTTTGAGATTTTCCAGATATGCCTATCCTGGATCTAGCTGTTGTGTTCAGTTCCTTTTTTGCTGCAGCTCCATTGGTTCCCCTCTGTTGGTTCCTGGGGTCAGCCCTCCTGCGTTAGGCAGGTCATTCCTCATGTGGGCGAGCCTGGGCTTTGGTGGGTCTTCTGGGCTCACAAAAGTATAGTGGATGATCTTATTCACT